>BMAW01019932.1:558501-587836 GCA_019974015.1 Nephila pilipes
GTACATCCGCTGCGCATCGTTCCTCTGTTAGATCCAGTTTCAAATTACAATCCTCATTCAATTGCTGCCTGAAGAAGCACTAACAGTTTTAGCACGATATTTGTACTGAAAATTCTACAGTACAACGCTTGAAAAAATATACTTGTGTGTCCAATTTGCAGAGAAAAATTCATTTGAAAAAGTATTTTTTGATTTCTTCATATAATCATACTAATTCTTTTACTATAGTAATATAACTGGCACTCAAAAGACCCAAAATTAAATTCTAGATCGAAGCAAATCGTTGCACAAAATCTCAAAGAGAAATTTTAAAAAGTATTGTTAAAACAGAAAGTTAAGAAATAATTTGATTATCTATATTTATTCCATGCATACTAAATTTTATATATATATATATACAGTATATCTTTGTACTTCGCTCTCCTACATATAAAAAAATCTCTATATATAGAATAATTTTTAAATTCGAGCAATTTTACACGTAAACAAGAACCTAACTGAGACTGATTACCTGACTGATCAGGGCATACTGGATAATTGCTTTGATCAAGAGGAGCTTAAAGATGATGAAATCAAATATGAATTAATTTAAATACTATTGAGAAAAAAAAAGTAATCGGAGCATACCAAACTATCTGAAACAATGTGAGATATATTTATAACATTCCTGTGTGATTTTAAATTTTTACCTTTCTGACTAAAAGTGAACATTATATTGAAATGGGTTCAGTAAAAGATAATGTTTCAAAAGATATTAGAAACTATTTTGTTATAAATTAGAAAAACAATTGGCTCCTTTTTTTTTTTTTTTTTTTTTTTTTTTTTTACATGATCACACAATTTTTTATCACCTTGTAGATTGCATTCATACTTGTACATTTTTTAAAAAAAGAATAATTTCGGTGATAGTTAAGTGTTTTAGGTCTTTATCCCTAAAAAATAAACTATACTAAACGTGTATTTTTGTGTGTATATATATATATACCAAAATTTCATTTTAAAATAATTTAGAACACTTTCTAGTTAATCGAATACTTATATTACTTTTGCTGGTAAAAAATTACATAATATATTCGAGATCATTTGAATAGTACTGCCGTTATTAAATATAGTGCTGATATATTTAAATAAATTGAAATAAACAGAGATTTATGCTAATTAAAGCTGTGTTATTAAAAATATCTTTAATTCAATACCATAAATAATAATATTTTTAAAGGTCTAGAAGAGATTTTATAAGAACTTTAATATTAATGGAGTTATTGTATACGAAAAATTTAATTACTTAGTAAAATTAGTTTCAAAAGAGAAAATTATATACTTTCTAATAATATAATATATAAAAACATAGAAAGATTACCCTAATATGGGCCTGCAAGTGATTGCTTAGCTAATATTTACTTGCATTTTAATGAAGATAATAATTTTGAGATGTTTAGATATATTGATGACGTTATATTTTTTCAAAATAACAATAATAATACAGATGTTAAACCTTCACTATTTTCTTACCTAGATTATTTAAATTTATTCAAAACTTTTGTTATTATAAATAAATTGGAATATTTTGATAATTTTTAAAAAATAAAAGATAGTAAAAATTATTGTAATATATACGATACGAGAGATATATTTTGCTTATGAGATTCAAAAAATACAATTCCGTACTAGTTCAATAGGATTTGATATCTTCAAAAACATAATTTATAATTACATTTTACGTAAATTTAGGCTACTTTCTAATATACAAGTTATTTACAATAACTCTGATATTCTTCACAAACTTTGTCTGCTAAGAAATCCTTGGAATTTTATTGAGAATATTTTAAAACATAATAATTATAAAAATGGAGTAATTTGTCTATTCTTAATTTTTTTATTTTAATTTTTAATTATGATTAAAGATAAGAAAGAAAACTAGAATAAAACACTTCACTTATTTTTAAATAACATTAATTATTCCATTTTAGTGCAAGACTTACTCTTGCCGCCAAAAATTCAAATCAACAAATGTATCGTCTTCTATGAATTAGAATTTGAATTTAGAAGGAAAAAAACATCTAAAAAATTTTTAACAAAAGTTAAAAAAAATAAAACCAAATAAAAAATTAATATAAAAAGAAACAAAAGAAGAAAATTGTTCTATTTCATAATTTTAAAAATTAATCTACTTTATAATTTTTATACTTGAATTGTTTTTTAAAAAATTAATTAAGTAATCAGTTTTAACACAAATATGAAAGAATTTGTTTAATTTACTTTGAAAATTTAAAGACTATTCCAAAGAATAGCGTAGCAATACTCGTTTTCTGACAATGGCGCAACAGCAGAATTGAGTTCGTGCGCCATAAATCTATATTCATTCACTCGATGCATTATGTTAAACTTCCATCCGCAGGATGCATTCGACCATGGTCGACAGAAATCCCTCTACAAACTATATTTAGCCTCAAAAACTTATGCAGAGAAGCATGAACTGAAGTGAAATGGAAATGCATTCTTGTATGTGTATATTTATACACTGATGTTCAAAATTAAGAGAGTTTTCCGATTTGATCCATTATCTCTAGAACTACTGGACAGATTTTAAGGAAATCTGGTACATATAATACAAAAAAATAACCATTCAACAGTTATAATACACACGCATTATCGTGTGTAACACTCATCGGAGTCTCAAGGTACGAAACAGCAGTTGCAGAACAGAACAGAAAAATATGTAAATAGGGGTATGGTTCTCTCTTACAGATATACAGACCTCGCAACGTGATTTTAAGCTGGAAATAAGGGAGTTTTTGAGTTCCTGTAGCAATTGGTCCCACTAGTTCAGCAATGCAGTTTTCAGGTATCGGATCGTTCTCAGAAGGGTCTTATAAATTGAAATTGCCCTCTCCATAGCGTCCCAGGCATGCTGTATTAGATTGAAGTCTGAAGATCTGGCTGGCCAATACATCCGGCGAATATCTTCACTTTCCAGAAATTCGTCGACCAGCTGAGCTCTATGTGACCTCGGGTTGTCATCCATTAAAAGGAAATCAGGACAAATTGGGCCCCTGAAAAGACGGATATAGGGCTCCAAAACCTCTTCCCTAAACATCTCTCTTTCAAAAACATGGAGGTGTGTGCGGCCATCAAAAATGATGCCTGCCCAGACCATCAAGCCTCCGCTGCCGTAATAGTCGATTTCTTCAACATTGAAGGGCAGGAAGGAGGTTCTTGGTTCTCTCCATATGAAAGTACGGCGAAAACCACTGATTAGGCTGGCAGTCGCACTGAGTGAGACAGAAAAATCTAAAATAATTGCCGATTCTCTTAAAAATCACTTTCAACTGAATGATATTCGTACCCCAGTACACGACAAAACAATTACACATATCGTTCACAACTATCTAGCAAATGAAAACAATTTCATAAATGTCTTACATCTCCCACCTCCCCCAAAAATCTGAAATTATAATTTACATTGATAAACTTAGCATCCACAAATCCCCAGGAAAAGATAATATTACTAATAAAATGATTAGAAATCTCCCCTTAACATACATTTTCACTTAAAACAATATCATACACTCCATTCTAGAACTCGGTATATTTCCTCATCAATGGAAGACCGCAACTGTAGTCCCGATATTGAATTCTGGCAAAGACCCAACCAATCCTGAAAATTATAGACCCATTTCACTACTTCCATTCTTGGGAAGATAGTTGAAAAAATAGTTCTAAATAGAATAAATGATCATATGAAGAAATACAAGATTACAATTCCAGAACAGCACGGTTTCGTACAGGGGCTGTCGACTACTCACAAACTTCACAGAGTGGTAAAATTCATGAAGGCAAGCCAGAGAAATCAGGAAAAAAGGGGTGTTTTTTCTTGATATTCAAAGAGAATTTGATCGAGTCTGGCATAAAGGATTCATCTACAAACTGATTAAAAACAAATTCTCCCCCCACCTAATAATTCTTATAATGTCCTATCTAAATGACAGATCCTTCATAGTAAAAATTAATCAAAAATTTTCCTCACCAAGACAAATTAGCGCGGGCGTCTGTCAGGGCTCAATTTTAGGGCTAGCCCTCTTTCAAAATTATATGAACGATATACCCAGATCAGGCAACACAATTCCCTGCATGTTCGCAGATGACACGGCGATACTAGTGAAACATCAAAACCCAAAAACAGCAAGCTACCACCTAAATAGACACCTTACTTAGAGGATTGATTATAATCAAATAAATTAATCTCCAAATGAAAAATTGCACTCAACATTTACAAAACGGAAGCAATCGACTTTGTAAGGAGTAATCTAAATCTTATTATAAATATATATTTACACATCAAGAAAATTCCATGGTCCCAATAAGCCAAATACCTTGGCGTAATACTAGATAAAGGACACACTTTCAACCAACACATCACACAAATTCAAAATGAGTTTCGACAAGCCACAAACAAATTAATCCCATTAATACGTTGAAACTCAGCGTTAGACTTTAATAATAAGATGCTTGTCTATAAACAACTTCTGCGTCAAATCATAACCTACGCTTATCCCATCTGGAAGCAGTCAGCTCAAATCCATTACAATGAATTTGAAATCTTGCAAAACAACATCATGAGAAGGATTTGTAGTGCAAGATGGTTCATGAGAAATGAAGATCTTAGAAATTCCATAGACCTCCCAACAATTAAAGATTTCATCAATACTATAAATGATACTTTTCAAGAATAAATTAATGTAAACACAAATTCCTCAATTCTAGAAATTCCAAGCTACAATGTCATTAAATACAAATACCAAATACCGCGTGGAAGAATTAATATTCTCCCTCCATAACTAAGCACTTTTAATAAAGCTACCCTCTTTAACTCCCAGCCAATCAGAACACAGACACTGAGACCCTCGCAGAAACCCATACACTGATACACCCACTTCACCCCGTCCAGAACCAAACTAGAGCTGCTGCCTCCTGATTGGACGAAAGCACTTCATCCTGTATTCCCCTACCCTTCTCATGTAACTTCTAAATTTCTCAGCACTTATAGATCATCTTCATGTAATTTTTTTAAAAATCACTTTACTTTTTTAATTTTCCTCTTAATTTATCAAGTTTTAGCCATTTAATTTAATAGTAATCTCAATAATTCTTAATTGCAATGGACACTTGATGTAATCAAGCTTAATAAATATCTAACCGGAGATTAAAGCCCAACAGGGCTAGGCACTCCATTAACGCAACCACTACGAACGGGGACTTCAGTGAAGAGAACGGTCATCCATTGATTCTGCGCCATCTCTGCATCATTTTAAGTGGACTCTCCTGTTCGCAGAATTGAGCGGGACGCAAACAACAGGTCTGCTTGCAAACAGCTCTTTCTCATGAAGTCTTCTGGAAACAGTCACCTCTGAAATTCAAGTTATTATGGCTGCATACAACTCATGAAATACCTGAGAAGCTATAGCATCCCTGTTACGCCTCTCTATAATGGACAAATGGTGATCTTCTCTGACCGTCAAGGCTCTTGGACTACCTTGCCCAGACTTTCTCTCGACAGTTCCGGTATTCTTAAACTGTTTCCATAAGTTGGACACGATGATGGTAATTAAATCGAATTCTCTACAAATCTGGATTTGAGACCGGCCTGCTTTTAGCCTACCCACTATTCGCAACCCTATTCCATCATCTAAACATTAGTGGTCACTCACTTTTACTGTTTGAAATTTAATTTAAGCGATTGCTGCAAAAAAACATCAAGAAATTCAGCGAAATGCCCTAGCGAAACAAATGCGAATTTTTGCACACATGCTTATAAATTCTGTTTTTCAACTAGTTCCGCCCCCATACACGTATACGCTTATTTATTCGACGTACAAGATTTGCGTCTTTGTTTCGAAACAGTATTTTTAAATTTCATTCAATTCTTTTCATGAAATTCTACGAAATATGCAAATTCTCTAAATTTTGAACACCAGTATATATATACGTGTGTTTAATCTTAAATTTAAATTTACGTGTGTGTACCTCTCGCTAAGCTGTAAAATGGAGATAAGTTTTTGATTTTTCTTGTTACTTTGTCTGGCATCTTAATACTCTTATTTTTAATTATTTAATTTAAAGTAAAATTATACTTTTATTGTTTTAGAATTAATTTACATAATAAAATACTGAATTGAGATTGTTCATTGATTTTTATTTCGCTTAAATGTATTTTCTACGCAACAATATAATTAAATAATATTTTTTTTTAAATATTTAAGCTTAAATTGCTGTAAAAGAAAGAAACGCTATCAAATAGAAAAAACAATTATCTCCCATATCAAAAATATTACTAATAATTCTATCATCTACAACTTCTAAGTCATATCTAAATAACAGTTTTCATAAAAGTTTATAATACTTTGAATCAGATTTAAATAAGAAGGATAAAATGATAAATACAGTTTAAAATCTAGGTAAAATTTATTTTGAAAAATCATGTTATCTACATATCTGAGCAAAATGAATTTATTGTTGTCAATAAAGTTTTGTTCATAAAAATGTAAATAATATTAGTAAGACTATTACTAGCTGGTCCACCCTGCGGTATTCCTTTAATTTGACTATATTTCTTAACATTATAGAAAATATGATTTTCTTTAAAAAAGATTAATAAGAAATTTAAATTTATTCTAACTATTTATTTTTAGAATTTTAAAACTAACCATAAGAACACAATAATTAAATCTTTTATATCTATTAAATTAAACAAATCTACAAAGTCATAACTATAAAGAGAACAAATGACTTTATTATTAAAGTAATTAATAATTTCATAATCATTTTCAAATATGTCTTTTCAAAACCATCGATATTTTTTGTTAAACGTACTGTAAGATTTTACCAGCTTTAGTAATGTAAGCATTGAAAGTCTTAGTCACAGCTCTTAATTTAATAGATACTTTATGAAACTTAGGAATTAAATAGGTATGAGGAAATTTCACAAAATTAATAGTATAACTTATTTTCATCTATATAAAGCTTTATTTCCATTGGCAATTTCTCTATCATTACTTGTAACTTTAATAAAAGTAGTATAATTAGAAGGATGTTTATTACTCATAGTAGCATAAAGTTTGTTTCCAAATAATAGCATAATTACCTGATACCTTATCAATATAACAAACAATAAATTCCTCCTGTAATTCTTATAGAACCTTTTAGATCTCTAAGCTTAGTGCTCTCTTTTCTAAAAATTCACATATTTAATCTCTTCATTAATAAAATACTTATATTCTTTTTAAAACTTCAATAGTCAAATTATATTTAAAGGTTAGATTAATTAAAAATTAATGCACAATATTTTCATTAATTTTTTTTCTTTGTACATTTATAATTATTAGAAATTATAAGTCTGAAACTTGAATCTTTATTTATAGTCCATTTAAGAGACTTTTATCCTCAACAATATTTAGGTTACTTGTAATCACATGTTGGTATTCTTCATTTATATATTCTTTATAATCCTTACATTAACATTCATTATTGTTCTGTGAATCTTTACAGTTATTATAATTACACAAATTCAAACACAAAGAAAGTTTCATTACCTCAAATTTTGGATTATACGTTAAAGAAGTAATCTCAAATCTGTCAAACAAGACGTCAATGTCAATAGTAGAACATCTAAAAACAAAATAACAAAATATAAGCAAAGCGTTTAATACATAAAAAAAACCAAAATATTTAATATTTAAAAAAATATTCCAAGTAAAAAACATACATTTCGTTATTTATTTCGTATATCACTCAAAACTAACCTAAAATTTTTAATTAACAAAACATCTAAGGAGTGTATGAAAATCCTAGTAACAAGATACTTGTATCGAGAATTATTCAAGTTATAGTGTTTTATTTGACGCAAGTTCGTGAAAAATTCCTAAAGTGATATATGATTACAAGATTGATATGCTTATTTAATTTTACAGAAGGTAAAGAATTTATTTTATTTTCTGTTTGATAAATTAAAAAAAAAAAAGTCAATAAAAGTTGTGATATATTGCAAAAAAATTAATTAATTCACTTAAATAGGAAGATTATAATTCTGATCATTTGTATCAATTTCCGAAATTGTAATTTTATAAAGTATCATTATTATTATTATTATTGAAAAAAAATCTCTGAAATAAAATTAAAGGCACCTCAACGAATTTAATGTGATGTCCAATAATATAAGGAAATGTGTTTTAATATTAATGTAATTTTCTATCTACTACGTAGTTGTTTTGATAAGTACTGTTATTAATACACTATTGTTTTGAGAAAATGGTGTTAACAAAAATACGTGTGCATAAAACAAAAGATACATGGTGTTAGGTTCAATGGATTTACATTATAATATATTATGATTATAATAATTACATTTAGATTGCTTAAGGTATGTTTACATTGCTAAGATATATTAAATTAATATTTTTCCGTTTGCTTTTATTTTAATATTGGAACATATTGTTGTCAAATCAAATAATTTATCGTTTGCTCTTATTTTAACGTATTATTTAATTTAATAATTGATTTTTATGGAAGAATTATCTGTTTTTTTTTTTGGAATTAAATATAAATATTTATATAACTCTTAAAATATATGAATAAATAATAAATAGTTGAAACCAATGAATCGAGCCTCATAAAAATTTGAATTCATTTGAAGTGACTACAAATATTTATTTTAATCAATAATATTGTTCAAAATTCGGGGCAAGTGAACATATCTTTAATTTTTCAGTTATTTGCAAATGATACTTATGAAATATTATTTAAGAATTTACGAATATATTTATTAAATAGCATGAACATGTGCATGCGTGTGTGTCTGTTTGTAAACTAAAATATTACAAACGTAAAAAGGTCAGGAAATAATCTCAATTAAAAAACAATACATTATGGAGGAAATCTTTACTGTACAATTGAGTAAAAAAACATATATATCAAACCAAATAAATATACAAATAAAACACTGCAAACAAAGTAAAATGAATAAAAATATAAACACTAATTTAACTACAAAAGAAAAACATTAAATAAACTTCCAAAACATGTAAATAAAAGGGGGAAATCAATATTACAACTGTTAAAATTATCAGTAGATGAAATACAGAAAGTGAATAATGAAAAATCCGAATATTCAAGAAAAGTAAAAGAAAGGAATATAATACAATTAATGTTATAATAAGATGAAGACTATTAAGTGCTGAGTTATTTTAGAATTAATTGCTAAACTGTCCCCATTAATATAATATTATCGAAAAGACGGTGATAAAACCAAAGATACTATTGAACAAAGATCAACAATAAATAAACTCACTATAAAATTATTTAAAAAGGAAATAAACTAGCAATACCAGAAAAATCCAAAAATATTTATAACATGAGTAAAAAAACAAAATTATTGTAAAATAAAATCAAAAAATACTACAGTATAAAATACATAAGGAAGCTTACATGAGCAGAGCAACTAGTGAATACATTAAACAAGCATGGCTGACGTAATTCCGGTGCTAAGAATTGAATGAATAGGAAGAAGAAAGTAGTGCTATCTACCAAATAGTGTTATAACTAAATGAAGCCAGAAGATAATTACATATATTATAAAAATTAAAAGAACAAAAGTCGGAAAAAAATAATCAATGAACAACCTTTTTATCAAATTATTTTGAATAAAAAAACTTATCTTCAATTTTCAATTAGTTAGTATATTTTTGTTTCTGTCATCCTTCTTTTTCAGAGGTAATGGTATTTAACTAATATTTTGACTTTTAGGTTTAAATCAATATATTATTGATCGTAAAGTTTCATCTTTTCGATTCATTTTTAACAGATTATATAGTCTTTTTCATTAGACATTTAGATTTTCATTAAATATAATTATTATTGGGTAGTATATTTGTTTTTATCATTTTTTTTTTTATTTTGATTAGAGAAATTCATCTCAGTTTAGATTTAGGCATTTAATGTAAAGAAAATACGAACACTTTAAAAGCTATTGATCAAATAAATAGTTGTTTTACTTGAATAATTATAAAGGCCACAAAAAACTAAAGGCTGACCAGTTTTACTACACTCATCATTAAAAGAATGAAAATAAAATGCATTGTTTACGCCATACATGAGCACTAAGTTTGCTTGGAAAGGTTAAGAGAGGATCCAGCGTCGAGCTAGCTACTACGACAGGACACTAGCTAATAATTAGCACCCCAGGTACAAATCTACAAGAACGGAAATGGGCACTACCTGATGGGACTTCTAAAGCCCTGGCTGACTTTGACTAACATTTCTTATTAAAACACATTTTTTTAAAAATTTTGTCACAAAAATCTGCAATTTAATTTTTAAGACGTTGGAACCTTTTACAAAATGTGTATGTTATGTGTTAAAACATGATATTTTTTAATTTTAAATATCATGTTTGATATTAAAATTATGCAACATTCAATAAATAAGCGTTTGAAACACAATTCTACCAAATTCATATTTTATGTTCATTTGTTTTTAAACTAGACACAAAAGACTGGGTGTACCCTAACTTTTGAATGCCATAATACATATTACAGAATAAATACCGTAGAAAATAATGTAATCCCTTTATTTTTGTTGTACTATTCTGTAAGAATATTTATTTATCTGATTTCTTAAGACACATGAAAAATTTTCTTTTCATAACATTCATAATATAAACTTTTTAAAATACTTA
Organism: Nephila pilipes; assembly: GCA_019974015.1. Classification (NCBI taxonomy): domain Eukaryota; kingdom Metazoa; phylum Arthropoda; class Arachnida; order Araneae; family Nephilidae; genus Nephila; species Nephila pilipes. The sequence goes on from BMAW01019932.1 coordinate 569,231, forward strand.
CTCTTTAGACCAAAATTTGTGTCCTTCACAATCGTACTATCAAAAGCAAATTTAAAAGATTTATTAGATACTATTATAATTAAAAAAACAATTTAAAACTAACATAATTATGTTAGTATTCAAATGTTACGCATAAATAATAATTATTATTATTGATAAGCATGTATTGTATATATATATATATATATATATATATATATATATACATAATTCAGAATAGTACATAATAATTACATTTACACTTGTTTTCAAGAAGTTATAAGCACAAAATTTTGCAGAAATGATTAAAACAGAAAATTGATAAGAATGCACAGAAAACTAATATCGATATATAATTCATTACAAAATAAGTTGAAACTCTGTTGATGTGGGTTTCCATTTAATGATCGTATAATTGAGAGCAAAATCATATAAAGGCTAAGCTCTTAAAAAATATACATTGTTTTGCAATATGATATCATTCAGGTAGAGAGCCGATGGTGATACATGATGCAACAAGTTATCTAATAAAAAACCGATGACTTCAGAGGATAAATACATTTTTTTAAACTTGTGTGTGTGTGTGCGTGCATGTGTGTATGCGTGCGTGTGTGCGCGTGAGTGTGTGTGAAGGAGTTTTTATCAGATCTCCAACTTGTGTCTTCAAATCTATCTACAGATACTATATTAAAGTGTTTTTCGACCGTAAGACTGCAGCCCTGTACCACGCTTTGGCATTTTGTATTGCATGTAAAATTAATGGATAATTTTAATGAATTATTGAGCTAAATCTCTCAAGCTAAAATCTCTCAATCAAGCTATTTAATATCCCAATTATATGTCTTATTTCAGGCGTGGCCAAACCGTAGCACATAAGATGATTACAAGGGCAACTTCATTCAGTTCTGAGTGAACCTTCGTGGTGTTGAGTTCTTGAGAGAGCATTTTATGCTTTTCTGTTAGTTTTATTTTGTGTGATACGATGTATATAATTGTGATCCATTTGTTCTTTTTCGACATTTTTTTAAGGTTTTGTACTTTTTTATGTTTCTTAAATTATTTTTATCAATTATAGCGCGAAATAAATTGATCAAAAGAAGCAGAGAAAGTAAAAATAGATGTGAATTTAATGAAGTTATTTAATGTGCGGAAATTAGTTACTATTTATAGCAAATTCATCAGAAAAACCGTTTTGCATTGTTTGTGAAGGTACTTTGTCACATAATAGAAGACATTATCATAATAGAAACTATGAAACAGAAAAAATGAAGTTTGTTCTTGGGTCTGAGTTGTGAAAAGAATATGTGATTAAGAAAAAGGAAGAAATCAGAAGAAGTCCTAAATTTTTCCTAAAGTAAGTTGTTAAGACAGCCATGACAGAAACGTCATATGAAATAGCTTTAGCATTCGAGGGGGGGGGGGGAAGAAACCTTTTCCTGACGGAGAAGAAATTATTAAGCCTAGTATCCAAATATTTTCACCCCTTCTTGATAATAAAAGTACTGAAAAGAAAAGCAGACGAAATGCTAAATCAAGGCAGACAGTTATAATACATATCGAGGAGCTCTCTCAGGCTGTTTTCCAGTAATTGGAAGATCTTGCCCATTCTTATACTTTCTATTCTCTAGCTTCATATCCAGCTTGATGTTGTACAGTTAAACATTTTTATAAGAGGAATTGATGATAATTTTAATGCCTTTGAAGAACTTGCCAATATGACGTTATTACATGGTAAAACACGAGGGGCAGACATATTGCAAAAAGTAATATCATGCCTAGAAAATCTAGCAGTAGATTGTAGGAAACTTATTAGTGTGTGTACTGAATGAGAGCCATCAATGATATGTAAAGTCAATGGCGCTGTAACTTTACTTAGAAATTTTTGTAAATCGTCTTATACCAAAATATCATTGCATTATACACCAAGAAGCATCGTGTGCCAAAACTTTAAAAATGCATCATGTTATGTTACTGGTTGTGAAATGTGTGAACAAAATTAGATCAAGAGGGTTAAATAGACGAGAATTTAGAGAATATTGAAAATTGTTAGATTTGGAACATGGTGATATTAACCGTCTTTGAGAAGTGCGCTGGCTTTCTAAAGGGCAGGATTTGAGTAGGTTTTGGGAATTGAAAAATGCTGTTTCTAATTTTTAGGACAAGAAAATTGACTATCTGATGAATGAGCCCTATTATTTAACATCAACTCACTATTTGAGTTGGCATTTTTAGCTGATATTACTAGCCATCTCAATGAACTAAATTTAATACCATAAACCAAGAATAAATTATTTCCTACCTTAGAAAATAGCATCATTTCATTTGAAATGAAATCAAAACAGTTCCTCTTTTAGTTAGAAAATGAGGATTTTAATCAACTTCCACATTTGAAAAAACACAGTAAATGTGCTGAGTTTAATAGCAATTTTATCAAATATGTTGAAAAAAATTAAGATATTTCAAGCAAAATTTTAAAGTCGTTTTCATGATTTTGCTAAAGAAGAAAACTGCATTCTCGCCTTTCAAATCCCCTTTCATTCAGCGAACAAAACATTCTGCAGTTGCCTAGTAACATACATATGGAATTGAATGATTTAAAAACAAATTCTTTTTAAAAATAAAGTTTGATATGATGTTTTTTCTGATCAAAATACTTCTAATGCGATTAATTTTTGGCGTTCATTAGCATGTGAAAGTTACCCAGAGCTAAGAAATTTTTTAAAAAGTTATATATGTCGCTTTGGAACGACATACAGTTATGAAGAAGCATTTTCATCAATGAAATTGATTAAAAGCAAAGTAAGGCCACAAATAACTTGTTCAAATTTGGAAAATTCTTTGCTGCTCAAAATAACAAATTTAACATCAAACAATAAAAGACTAGTGAAATCCAAACGGGGTGGAAAATTTCATTAATGATAAATAATTTTTATATCTTTCAGTAGATATTATTGTAACACCATAAAAATTAAATCATTTAAAAAAAAGTTAATTATGTTTATAAACATACTTCTATTAAAAAGGCAATTTAAATATAGGCCAGGCCAGGACTCCTTCTAATAAGCAGAGAGAACAATCAAATCCAAGTTCCAATTGGATCTCACTCTTTGTGCCAACAACTGGGATCCAGAGTTATCTAAGCCAAACGAGACTTTCTAGCAGCTATAGCACCAACATCAAGCAATAACCTTCTCCTACAGGATCATACGTGATTATTGTAGATTGTTGCTTCATTAATGTTGGTTGATTGGTATTGTTAACGTTGGACAAGAAGCAACACGAGGGCTATCGGCGAATGATCTCGTGATTTTGAGCCTCGTGCAAGTGTGACGAGGGCAATACCCGAGATAGCCGCTTCCTCCCCAAACTTCCACACCGCTCCATCAGAAGAACTCGGAACCTCTACCATATTTAAAGTGCATCAGACCCTCTACACCTCTACGGGTCTTTAGAAGCATCAGGGCCAAACGTACTTCTAAACAAAAGCAACGCCGCCGCGAGTCCGCAATCATGAGCTCTAGTTAGGCTACCCTGCGGCCACATTTTTCCATCTCAAATCCTCTTATAAAGATGTAGATTATCATTGCGCTATTTTTTATTTAAAATAATTTGTAACTATTTATTAAAAACATTTTATTATACTTTCATAGATACTGGCAAACAAGCTGACATTACTTTAAAATTTAAAAAAATAATATTTCATTACTCTAAGATCATATTAAAATATTTTTGTTCCACTTGATTCCTTTTTATTGAGCTCTGTTAAATCTCATAACTTTTCACTTCTTAATCAACTTTATTTCATCAAATGCTTTCCAGTTATGATTAATGTTACAAATAAGCGATAATGGTCATGAATATGTAATATATATATATATAAAATCTCGATGAAAATATTTCATTTGTGACGTACTCGAAATTCAGCACCTTAACTGAAAAATCAGATAATAAACTCTCAGATTTATTAGCCATGTTGCATATAACAATTTTTAAAAGATTTAATTTAATAAATGAATTAAAAAAAGATAAATAATATCATTACTTACGTGAGGTATTCTCCATCTAGCTCCCTGAAATTTAAACAAAAAATCAATATTTAAATCGACTCGTCATTTAAAAAAATTTCAATCACATTCACATTACAGATTACTGGAGAGCATTCGCCAAAAAATCCTAAATACTAATGATGCTTACCAGATTTTAAAAATCCAAAATCAAACCTTTCTACTTAGTTTTTGTTTACCAATGTGCTTAATTTCCTTCTTTTTTTTTTTTTTTTTTTTTTTTTTTGGCTTCTGACGTTAATATATTGTCAATACCAAAGTAGAATCCTAAATATACGAAAGATTTTCTTTGAATCCCTTTTTATTTATTTCGCTATGTTGCTACGTAACAAATTTTTAGCTAGTGAACTATTAGTGACGTTCTCTGAAAATCTAAAGCATGAATGACACAAACGGCTTACGAAATGACATCTCACGGTTTCTTTTTAAAGGCAGTTGATTCAAAGTAAATATTAATAAAAAAAATAATTCAAAATTAACGTCCCTTTTCAGCAATATGATGGCTACTGAGGCAGTCCTCGTAATTTTGAACCACAGTCAAGTGCCGAAAACTACACCTGAGCTGGTACCTCACTCTTTTAGCTCCCACGCCCCACCACGAGGGACTTTGAGGCTCAGAGAACTCCAATTCCCATACAGCATCTCCCATTATTCCATACGACGAGTCTTAAGTGGAAACAGGACTCAAAAAATGTCTGCCACGAAGCTCACAGCCATGAGGCATTGGTATCATAGCAACAAGCAAACAATAATATCATTTGCAAAAAGTGACTTTTAAGTCCTTAAAATATCATTCATAATATTGTCCTGATTTTCGATATTTTATAAAATTATATTTGCACTAAAACTTACAACATAACTCAGTTCGAGCAAGCTCGCTGTAGAAATTATTACAAGACTATCATTTTGTGTTAATAATTAGACATAATTCTCAACATAATTACTGTATACATTCAATCAAGAGCTAAAAGCTAAGTGATTCGTTGAAGCGCAATTTCATTCTGGTAGGGGAGCTAGAGGCTATTTGTAACTAGGGTAAGTAGTAATACGCATTTTACGCATAGGTATTAAAACTTTTTGATCAGTTATTTTACTAAGTAACTATGGCACACGTAAGCATATTAAGTGCCTTGCCGAAACGGGTAGTAAGTAGTTATGTTCACGGGCTCCTTTTTAACTAGTTAATGGATAAAAAAAATATTTTGTAAGGTTTTATTTACAGTTAATTAATTCACCTGTTCAAAGAATATTTTTGTCTATTTATTTCATCAATGTATAAAATTTTAAAAGGCTCCCTTAATTTTTATAAATCATCAAAAATGTCCGACTATAAGATGGGGCAAGCTTTAACATTTTACAACTTGCCCCTTGTTAAGAAATTTTCGTGTCCGCTTCCTATTTAACTTGAAAATTATATACGAAGTTAGATGTAGCATATAATAGGACCATACATCCCAATTTTAAATAGATTGTCCTGTTGTCTCCAAGCACATGTCCTGTTGTCTCCATGTCACCAAGCATTGTTCTGTTGGTTCGTAACTCTGAAATGTTCCATTTTCAGAAACAGATAAAACAATTATAATATTTTTTTTTTAAAAAAAAGACCCTAATGCGACAGTATAAAATGTATTTTTTTATGAATAAGTTGCGTATGAGTGAAAAAATACAACTGTTAAGTCACAGTTTTTAAATCTATATTAACTATACCAAATTAAATGAAAGAAACCCTGTGTGTCAAGAAATTCATTCATATTTTAAATCAACACATAATATATTAAAGCAAACTTGTTCATTAGAAAAATATATGATTACATGAATTACTTATTTTCACGGGCTTGTTCTTTTTTCTTTTTTTTTTTTTTTAATGAATGAAAAATATGAAAAAATATAAATTTCTTGAGCACATATGCTATTTTGCTAAAAAAATTGATAGATCTCCGTTTTAAGGAGAAAATAAATGATCCCGTTAAGCATACATAATATTTAAAAGCTGAAAAGACTGAAATGACTCATGAGAATAGATAAATACTCGTATGTAAAGATATATTTTATTTTCAATATACGGCAAAAACAGTTACATTCTTTTAAGAGATATTTAATTTAATAATTTATCGTTTGCTTTCGTTTTCATATCTGAGCAAAATATTGCTGCCAACTTTAATAATTTATCATCTTTTTCAATTTTAATGTATAAGCCAAATATTATTTTCTGCTTTAATAATTTATAGTTTGCTTTCATTTCAATATCTGAGCGGAATATTATTGTCATACAACAAAATATCAGGCGCCTGAGAAGGAAAAAACGCGAGCTGAAATCAGAAATTTCATTTTAGCAGTCTGTGACTTTTGTCAATTCTTGCTTTAATACGAAGAACTATAAAAGAAGGTCCGAAAGATCTTCAAAGAGTCAAGATGTATGCGAGTGAGCTGCAAATAAAGTCTTGGAAAAGGGTTCAAGTGTTAGAAAAGCAGCTAAGTCATTCGATTTTTGCCAAATGTCTCTCTGCACAGATATATTAAACAGAAAAATCAGCATCAGTCTCTTTCTGTTGGATATGACAAACTGAGGTTATTATTTACATCTGCAGAAGGAGAGAAAATTAGTTCCTATTTGCTGAATATATGGATATTTACTTCGTATTGCTTCCATTTGAAGTAAGAAAGCTGGCTCGTCAAATTCTAAAACTATTGGAATTCTAGATATATTTTTTGGCACAAAAATTAAAGCGACTGGACCAGATTGGTTCAGTGAATTCATGAAAAGAAATTCAAGACTGCCCCTAAGAACACCAGAAACCGTAAACCATCATTTTACAAAACAAAAGTAGAAGATTTTTTTTAAAATTTCAAGACCTCATATAAAAATATAACTTTTCGGCCTCTCGTATTTAAAATATCGATGAGAAAGGAATAATAACCGTGCAAAAACCGAAAGAAAAAAAAATTGTGGTTGCGAGTGATCAAAAACAAGTTTCACTTCCGCCGTAAGAGGAACACTCGTGACGTTTGCTTGTGCTATAAATGCCTTCAGTAACAATGTTCCGTCTATCTCCGTGTTTCCTAGGATCCAGTACGCGGGTCTATTTGTCCAAAATGGCCCAAATGAGTCGAAAGAAGCTGAAAATCTTTCAGGCTGGATGATTAAAAACAGAATCTGTAGAATTAGTAGACCTTTTTTTCAAACATGTACATCCTACAGAGGAGTAGTTAGCCCTTCTGCTTGATAATCATAGTTCCCAGGTGAATATCGCAGAAGTAAAAAAAAATCGAAAACAACTATATAATGATAAGAGAGAGAAAGAGATTTCCAATCCCTTCAACCCTTGGATGTAGGAGTTTATGGTCAGTTCAAAAACTATCTGAATAGATCACAGATATCCTATATAGAGGAACCCAGATAAAACCATTAACATTTATTACATTCAAGGTATATTGAATGATTGTTTGCCAGTGGCAATAAACCCGGTCAATAATATGAGTGGATACAAAGCAAGCGGTTTGTGGCCTTTATGTATTGATATTATTCAAGATTCTAATTTTGCACCACCCTTTGTCATCGATCACTCTAATCCTAATATAGAAAAAAACAGAAGAAACGAATTTAAGACAAATTGGTCATAAATTACTAATGTGTCTTGAGAATCCCGAACAGCTAAGATCACTGCCAGAATTGAATACAGGCATTAATAAGGCTAAAAGCCAGATGACCCGTGAAACATCTGCTGAAACGATTTCATGACTATCTGGCATCCAAAATAGAAAAGTTTACTTTTCATCCTCAAATCTTAGTTCTATCCCTAAAACTCCCCCTCGGAAATGGTCTAAAAATGGCCAACGTAAAAAAATGCCATCCTAACTGTCTCACCCGAAAAAAAGCATTGAAAAAAGAATATGAAGATATGAGAGGGAAAAGTAAAAGAATGGAAATGTGAAAGAAAATAATTTTTAAGAAACCATAGGGATAAAAAAAAAAAGGTAAAAGTAGTTTTTCTTAGCTTGCGGAGATGCCTACAGTAACTCTGAAGAAAGAGAATGAGTACATTGTTTAGTTTACAAAACGTGAGTACACGTTAAATATGTGAGAGGAAGCAATCTATCATTGTGTGATATATAGTTTATCCTCCTCTTTCCCAGCTTCGTTTGTAGGAGACACTAAACAACACTTTCAAAAAAAGCCGCCAAGTTAAATAAAAGGCGTCTTTGGTACTCAAAATTAGCTAATTTTCTTGTTAATAGTTGGTAGTTCTAAAAAAAATGATTTTTAGTGAACATTTTGCATTCGTTTCTTATTTATGGTAAAATGAAATAGATGTTTTCCGAGAGAAAGAAAATTATACGCTTGCGCATCTTTAAGTGTTCATATTTTTTTTATTATTTGCGTAATAAAAAATTATCAAACACACTGTTCAATTCCTTAAACTCGATGTTTATATATAACATTATTAATTTCTTACTCAAATCTTCCCACTTCTGATTTAGAACGCAGTGTCGCCTGTAGGAGACATTGGGTCAATGGCTATCAAAATCACTTGATTTGAAACTATAATTATGGAATTTATTTCAGCTGGGATGATATTCTTTAATTGCTAACTAAATTCACCAAATGTAGATATTTAAAGGATACAGGAAAGAGTCTGTATTTGTCAGAAAATGAAATGAAACATAATTAGTGATCACTGTAATTATGTCCAATTTAAAATTTCTCAGAATTGGAATGTATTGGGCAGAAAAAAAACTATATCTCCTATACTCGCAGACAACATTTTTTGGAAATCTCGAATTTTCAATAAGAAGCAACTTAAAATTGAGAAATTATTTAATAGTTTAAGATAAAGAGAGAGAGAGAGAGAGAAACGAATATGTGATAAATTTTGGAAATTAGGATTCTTCTGCAAACAGTTCGGACAGGAATATTTTGTGATTCAATTTTTGCATTATACTCATTTTACATTATGCTCATTATGCTAATTATTATGAATTACTCATTAAATTAAGATTAAAGAAATATTTTAAATTAACATTAAGATGTCACTTTGACCCGATGTCTCCTCCAGGAGACAATTTCTCAAAAATAAAAATAATTTTTTTAACATTTTTTTCAGTACTATTTCATGTATTTAGAACCGATTGATACAAATTATTCTTAAATGTATGGTTCAAAGTTGACCTTGGGTCTGAGGAGGTTATGTTAACTGCATTTCCGGGGAAGACTGACTTTTATGTTGAATGGATAAATAATTTCTTATCTTTATTTTACTATGAATTACTTGTCACAGTAACGTACAACTACATCATATTCATTGTCACTATACCAAGTATTAATATTTTCTAAATATTTTTTGTCTATTAATTAATTGGTATTGAAAAAAATATTTTTAAATGTCATTCTTATTGTCCCACTATTTACTCTACCTCTGTTACAGCTTGTCCTACATCTGTTTCAACTTTCCCCAGATATAATATTAGATGTTTACAACTTTCGCGACTAGTTTTGAAAAAACACTTGTAGAAAAAATCTACGAAATTGTTGAATGTTTTGTGTAATTTTGTTGAATGAATAGTTATGCTATACAAAGATGCAGTTATAATCAAGAAATTGTTAGTACATTTAAAAATGTAAACATTTTGCCAAAAATTGTTACAACTTGCCCCGGTCTCCCCTGTTATTCACGAATTTTCAGTTTCATTTCTGGTGATAGATCTCTTAAATTGGATTCTACACAACATTCCACTAAAACACTTTCCCTTGAAACTAGAGGGGAAAAATTCCTTTAGTTCCAAGAGACTACTGCTGATTAAGAGAAAAATATTGTTGCGTGTTAAAAAAATTGGGGATTATTTCGAGCTTCGGGATATAAAAAACAATGAATACTAATACATCATGTCACATAAAATCAATTATAAGTCTTAAACCCCGCCCCCTCTCTCTTCCTAGCATTTAACACTTTAAAATACCTAATTTTTATTCCTTAAATTTTAATTGCATAATAAATAGATAAGATAATTTAACTCTTAATATGCTACAAAAATGTTATATTCTGTAAAAAATGAAAAAAAAAACTTATCAAAATATACCTAAAAAGAAGAGTCTCATATAATATCTAACCAACTTACCTCTTTCTTCTTCGATTTCGTAATGAAAGGCATGTCCTGTTCAATAAAGAAAAGATTAGTTCGAGAAATACTCAAGTTAAAGATCTAAGGATCAACTCGTACAAATTCTGAGACAATTAGATAAGTTGTAAACATATTACTTATACTCAAAAGTAAAGCATGAAAAGCTTTCGAATAAGTTTTTTTTTCAGTAGATTACAAAAATTACATATGATCAATCAGTAAAAATATTATGATTAATAAGTGATGAAAATTATAAAATGAATATCGAATATTTAAAAGGTTATTGGAGAATAAAAAAAAGAAACACCTAAAAACTGTATGATAATAGCTAATTAATGCGGAAAAAATTTTATCCCGTCAGTGCTTACATTCTTTAGGTAAGTACAGGCATCATAACCCCTAGTTACCTCAGTGATTTTTATACTTCCTGTGGAGTTTACTGTCTGATCAACATTGATGACGTGCCGCTGGGATACACAAGCTATCTTTCTATATTTTGAACTCTTCTTCTTGTCTACCTATATTTACCTTTATCCATTTTTTCTCTAATGACTAGATCACAGACACACATTGTCTGGCGCAGTATTGCTAGAATTGAATCTTGGGACATAAATCTATACTTTCACAAATTTTCACCAAGTTTGAAAATTTATCTCGTTTTAAATCGTATTTGAAGTACGGGTTCTCAATTAAAGTCTTAACTGGTATCAGTCCACAACAAGATTGATACCGGGCAGCATAACTGAGGGGAGAGTGCATACATTGTGGTAAATAATGATTTATTGATGTATCAATAAGATTAATTACAGAATAATTTTAACAATCTTGCATAATCTCATTTTCATTGTTATTAAATGTCCCTCGAATTTTTTTTCAAATGCAGTGATAAAGCAACTGAATGGGTTTTTTTTATGAAGACTGTAAAATATTACGTATATATATTACCTCAACTATTATCACTATCTACTCCTATTAATTTTTAAATATATTTAACATAACGGAAAGTTTTGTCCGATAATTTTATTTCAAGTTTCAACATGCAGGCGCGTGTTCATTTGAGAGACATATATAGCTATCTCTATTTATCCTTAAATTTATTCACATGCTCTCTTCTAAATAAACCGAAACAAAGGTAACTCATGTCATTATTAGATAAGACACGATCGTGTAAATATGGCTAACAATGAAGTTTATTTATGACACTGTATTTCGTACGAATTCCAACAAGAAAGAAATGCTACAGAAGCGTGTCGAAATCGGTGAAAGATTTTGGGGGAGTTGCAGTTTCTATTTTAATTATAAGCCAAGCTCTGAGGGGCTATTTTTGATCAATGACCATATTGTCAAGAACTATGTTAAAGAAAGATCCGTTTATGACAATATCAAAGATTACGGGAAAACTTAATTAGTTCAACAAATCATTTCATACCATATTAGGAAACTGAGATGGGACTATAAATATACCAGATGAATGCCTCGTGAGTAAAGTGAGAAAAATTGTTTTGATCGAGATGTCATATGCGCATCTATGCTCTCCGGGAACAAGAAGGAGCTTTTCTTCAACCGAATTATAACTGGTGATGAAATGTGAATTACCTACAAAAACATCGTCAGGAAAGAGCATATTGGGAGGCGGACAACCTGCTCTCTCAACCTCGGAGCCGAACTTGAGCTTGAATAAGAGTTGGTTGTATATATGGTAAGATATCGAAGAACCAATACGTTACGAGCTTTTGAAATCTAACAAAAAGCTCTATTTAAAGACTTACTGTCAGCAAATTGATGATTTAAACAAAACACTAAATGAAAATAGGATTTCTAAGTTCAATAGGAAGAACCCCATAATACATCATGATAATGACATCACATGCTGCTTTGGCGACTCGTTGGAAAATCGAGAGATATGCTGGGAAATTCTATTACATCCCCCACACTTCCAAACCTAACACCCAAAGAATATCACCTGTTGTTTCCTTGCAAAATGTTTTGATGAAAAAAAGTTCAAAACTGAATCAAATATCAACCAAGCAGAGTTCTTCGCCTCTAAAGAGAAGACATTTTTCAAAAATGATATTTGCAAATTATCATCACGATGGCATGAGATCATAAATAACGATAGAAATTATATTTTTAAATGCATGAGAAAAGAATTATTTTCTTTCACTTCTCAGGCAGGCAGAAATTTCCGTTATACTTAATATATGTGACTGTAATTATCTCAAATAATTACGTCAAGGGATATTTTTAGAGAAAATTCTTTCCAAAGTATTACCTATCAACATGATGCCATTATTCTCATTCAGTATAAGAGTATTTTCCTTGCTTAGGTATAAAAGCATTATTATCAGGTATTAATAACCATTAAAATGTGTTAATGAATATTAAATGTTAATATCTTTTTAAAATATGTTCACTATTTTTCGTGTAATTTATTATTGTCTAGGAATATTATTGTTGCTTTACTTACTACTTCTTGATAATACGATATAACCTTCTGCTCCTTGGTTGCAGTATACGATAGAGATCTAAAATGAAAAACATGAAATGAACCTGAAAAATACATACATAAAATATGAAATTTCAAAACATTTAGATCCCTAATTATAATAATTTCTTATGAGGTTTTAATTACATTTATTTTTAGCTACTTAAGCAAATTAGCTTCTTAAAATTTTATTTCTTTTTATTAATAACTTTTAATATAGGCATTTGTATTGAAATCAATTATTAGAAATTAATTTTTTATTGAGTCACAATTTAAAATTTCAAATGCTCAAAAGGAAGAAAGGAAACAAAATACTTTGAATTTTAAAAAATTATATTTTTTATTATTTTTATAATTATATTTTTACAGCTTATATAAAAAATTATATTAACTGTATTTTCCCTTTCATATACACTAATATCAAAATTTTAATTACTATGTCTGTGCTTGAATTTAATTTGAAATTTATACACATGTAATTAGTGCAACATTTAAGATGACAGACGAGTTGGGTAATAGGATTTCGCCACAAATTTGTAAAGTAAGCTTAGGAAAACATGTAGGGAATACATGCATTCTTCGGAAGAATATCGAAGACGTGTTCGTTCGTTTCTTCTTATCGCACACACACAAGAATGTCTGTGCATGAATTAAGTTAAAATTTTAATTGGTGATTCAAGTAACTTTTAAAATGACAGACGGGACGGGTATTACGATTAGGCACAATTTAAGTATTTATAAGTTTATAAAAAATTTAAATAAAAAAATAAATTACACCAACTATATTTACCAAATTATTAAAACTGTATTAAATATGCATTGAGATTCAATTAATAACCACTGATATTTTTCTCTCGTTAAATCAGTTTTCACTAGCTTTCGAGAGTCATAACGTTACACATTCCTCTTTTTTAATGTTATATAAAAAAAATTTAAACGTGGTATACAAATTTCATATTACTTAAAGACTCAAAATTATAAATATTAAATATTTTGAATTTACATTTATTTCTAAAAAAACCTGTGTAATTAAATATGTAGCTTAAAGCATCGTAATGGAAACTGCAAAATCGATTATTTATAAGAATTTATTTCGAATTGAAAAAGAAAGAAAAAAACTTCGTTAAAATTTACCTGCAAGGCTGATTATAGTGGTCAGCTAATAGTGTACAGTTATCGGTATTTATTGAATCTGTATAAAAAGAGAAAAAAAAATCCTATTTTATTATTGTAAATTATCTGCAAATTAACAAAGTATTCCCAATCTACATCATTTTAACATCTAATGTAATTTTGTAACAATTGTACTAATTTATGTATATGATAACAATTGTAATAATGTGCATGTGCTTCATTTTATGTGATATTATAAATTTATCGATTCTGCTTCTCTAAGTGAAACCTCGTTTATTTCTCCAAGTAGGTTTACTTCATAGTTTTTAATTTTACCTTTTTTTTCCCACCTCTTTTGTGAATATCATATCGTGTATAGATAGATCATTTTTGGAACTTTTTCTAAAATAAATTAAGGAGGTCGACTTATATACGGATCCGCCTGTTCGCAAAAAATTTAAGTACTTATCCGTTAGTCGCGAGCAAGTGATGAATCGCCAAATATATTGCGTTTTTATATTTTTTATTTATATATCTTACAAGGAAAAACAATTCTGAACGAAATTATCATACTTTTTTTAGAAAAATAGCAGTTTTATATTCAAAAATGTTTATATTGCTGGTTTGTTTATTCGTCGCAAAAACTAAAAATAGATAGACTAAAGTTTTTAAGAACACGGGAAAAAATATTAATATATAGATACCACATATCGTAAACAAGACAAAAATTGAATGCTAACAATGTACTAACTTCATATAGGGTCATCAGAATTATGTCTACCTTCTTTGGATTCCGAAGTTTTCCTTTACAGCGATTTGATTGGAAAACATTCCACCCGGGTTACCCACTCTCAGCATAAAACATGGGTCGGGTTATATTCGGAAATATATGGTACGCGCCACTGATTTCGGTCTTATTGTATAGAGCAGATATCATACTTTCTATTGGACGTATGAAACTATAAATATGAATTACTCTTAAATGCTATGTAAAAACGATGAGAATTATATAAATATTTTAAAAACATAAAAAACATTTTAGAGAATTTGTGTTCACATTTTACATGTTCTACATATAATGTTGATGATTGTTATATATTTCTAACTTCATATTAACCTGGGTATTGTAAAATGAATAATTCAAACATATTCGTCGATTTTTTTCATAACAGAAAAATATTTCCTATAACTTAAGAGCAAATAAGATTATTTTATACTTCACTTATTTTCTTTGTGTTTTTTTTTTTCCAATTCCTTTTAGTCTGTTAATAGTTATGATACATACATTTGTTCATGAAAAAGATACGAACTTTTAATCAATCCTATGGTTCCTGAATAATTTCATAAAAGCTTCTAATTCTAGTGGTACATACTTTTTTATGTAAAAACATAAAAATATTCCTCATATTAATATTTAATATTGTAGAAAACGTGAATAAGATTATTATACATAATACTTATTCGTTTTGTTTTTCATCTGTTATCTTTATTCGAATGAAAAATATGAATCAAGAAATTGCTCATGAAAAAGATACAACTTTTTATGTGTTTCATATGTTCCAAATAATTTTAGGGAAGTTCCATTTGAAGTTCCTTGTTTTCATAGAAGTTCTATAATCAATGATCTACATTTTTGACAATTCCTTGTGCTTTAATTTTTGTAGTGTCTTCTTTAGATTGATCACAGAAGTTACTCTATGATCAACTTACTTGCTTATTTAAAACGTATAAATAAAAATAAAAATTATACTAATCATTAAATTTAATAGTGAAGTTATATATTCCTATTTTATTGCCTTCTAAATTTAGCTTTTAATAAAAATATAGGTTCTTAAAAATATGTTCAATTATTTCTGAAGTATATATTAAATGGAGGTTCAAAACCAAACTGATTACATTACATCAACTTGATGAAGGTATAATTTAATTTTCAAGGGAAATAAAAATAATAGCACTTACGACTCCTCCTACAAAAATACACTTTTTTTTATCTTTTCCCAGCATATTATAATAACATAAACTTAAAAATACATATGTATTAGCTAGTGTTTTTATATCAAATTAAATAGCATTCTAGTGGTCTTTGATGAAGATACGTTTAGTTCAGTGCGCTTTAAAATCTGATACTTCAGAAGTATTTAAAATATCTAAACACAAATATTAGTAGAAGTTCTCTTACAATCACACTTTCCCTCTGGGCATGTCTTACAGATGGGATATTGATGAGGATAGTCTACAGTTAAAGGTACGCAACCCATACCTTCATAAAACCTTTTCATTCTGCATTCTTCCACGACACCCTATGAAAAAAAAGAGAAATGTTTTGAATAAAGAAAATATTAAAACAGAGCATTGAAAGAATTCTAGATTTATTTTTTAATTTGGCATTAATCTTCCAGTGAAAAAGAATTAAACTTCCTTGTTTCAAAAACAAATAATAATAATTCGAATTTTAGAGTTTTATGCCAGTTGTGGTGATTTTGTGAAGAACTCGCTTCGTTAGTAATTAGAGACATAATTACTCAATAATGATCAGTATAAATCTTAAGCCAATTTATTTAAATCTTTGGATAATAAAAAATTTAAATAAATTAAATTTGTGGTGCAGTTTACTTAGCTCGAGCCTTACTAATCATTATAACAATGATGATTTTTTATCTTGTAAGCTCTAAACAGTAAATTTCTAGTAATGGAACCTGAGTCAGGCAAACGCATTCTGAATATAGTCTTACATATGTTATTGTATGTTATTATATATGTTACGTCTTACAAACATTACCTCTATTTCTTCTATTTCCCTTCATTCCTATTCATTATTATTTTTATTAAATAGCTAGTCTCATTTGCATATAAAGGTTCTTTCAAAAGGTGAGATTCTTATATAAAATATCGTAGAAAAACATAAAATATCGTACTCTTACAAGGTTAGTTGAGGGAAATGTGAGTGAAATTCCATTACAAATATCTTTACCTAAATAAATTATTCAATATCAAGTACTATGAATCATTGTTAGATTTCTCACCTTTTTTTTATTGCATTTTTCTCATTAATGATCTAGTAGAATTGTACTTGAGAACCCGTTACAAAATTATTTCCACTGAAAATAGTTTCAGTATCGTTATATAAACATTATTCTACAATTAGATTGTTCATTCTATATTTCTTTTTAAAAAATATTTTTATGTTTTTCTAATAACAATGTATGAATTTTGCTTTAATGAAAGACAAACTGTTCCTAAGGACGTCAAGTTTTTATAACAAGTATCTTTCCTTAACAATCATTTAATTCCATAATATTCTAAGCATCGACAACAAAAAAATGGGATTCGCAATTCTTCGTGATACATTAAAGAATTCCCCATAGCACTTGAAAATTCAATAAAATACAAATAAATAATTAGCTGTCACATCTCATGATAAAATTTGGCTCATTTCTTCTTTTCTTTGGAGTAATGAAAGTTTCCGATAAAGTTCAGGATCGCAAACGTAAAAATGTCATAAACTTTTTTCCCAATACTCGGAGAAATATGAAAGTAAATGTTCATATGAACTAATATTAGCGGCTGTATAATAACATTTAAATATAATTTAGCAAGTCAAAATATTTTTTTCACTACGATCTTTTTTCTGTTAAAAAGTCATCTATGTCAAAGTTAAAAGAATCGCCTGAAAATATTATAGAATCTCTGTTTTCTTAATAATAAATTAGTAAAAATAACTTCATTATATACTGATTTATAGTTTGACTGACAAAAGGAGGGTACGACTTAGGAAATTCAGTTCAAGATGAAACTCAGTAGGTTAGTAGTACACTTAAAGGATGCCCACCCATACAAGTACAAGTTTCACCCATACGGAATTGGCTATACAAGCTCATTGTATAGCCAATTCCGAGGGGGGGAAACATATCTAAGTTTCAATATATTAGTGAATTTTGATTTCCGGATAGGGTTAATAAAGTTGGAGTACTCCCTTACCAACCTGTTGGTCTGGCTTTGATCCTATCTCCGAGTAAATTTTTAATTATTTAGAAAAATATAAGAGTTTTTACATAAAATCAACAGTTTACAAACATTTTAAATTTAATGATAAATTATTTTGATTTATTTATAAAATAATTGATCGAGATCATAAGGCCGGAATAGCCGAATGGTCATGGTAGCGACCTCAAGGCTGGCATTGTTTCAATCGAGTTTTGGATTCGAGTCCTGTTGGCCTAAAGATATGGCGTGTTGTGGGGCTGATGCACGTTAAATCTTTCGTAGCTCCAAATCCTCCCGTTGGTGTGGTGAGGAAAGGTGCGGACTTCGTCATTTGACCGAGGTTCAAAATTACAAGATTCGTCGTCAATGGTCCTCGTGTTGCTTCTAAGCGCGACGCTAATAAAATCATCAATCAAGTTCAAACTCATAAAACTTGGGCTAAAATTATTTGTTTATATATATTTAAGCAGTTAAATAATTTTAAATATCTTAGTGGAAGTAAATTGAAACTTTAATTGCTGTTGATATTAAAAATACATCACAGGTCTTTTTATGAGTTTTTATTGGATTTGAATAGGTACAAAATGCTAGTTGTAACTTGACGGAATCGGTTTTAACTTGGAAATAGTAGAAAGCAGCTGTTGATATACATAGATCTATGGTCCCGAAATTCGAAGGGGACTAATGGGATAGTAGTGCTTATATTATACAGTCGTACGAGTTGTTTTTTTTTAAAAAAAAAAAAAAAAAACAGTGCCTTTTAATACTTGTATGGTTGAGCAAGTGTATTACTAACCTACTCTTTAAGTATGCTTCTTACTTGCCGAGTCCCATCCCGGTGAAAGGAAATCTGAGAGAAGAATA
>BMAW01019932.1:587861-603082 GCA_019974015.1 Nephila pilipes
TATATATATATATATACATACGGATATTCATATCTCTCAATTTCCTTTTTCACCGGGATGGGACTCGGCAAGTAAACATACTTAAGAGTAGGTAATGTACTTGTCAACCATACAAGTATTAAAAGGCACTGTTTTTTTTTTTTTTTTAAAAAAACAACTCGTACGACTTCACAATATAAGCACTACTATCCCATTAGTCCCCTTCGAATTTCGACCATAGATTCATGTGTATATCAACAGCTGCTTTCTACTATTTCCAAGTTAAAACCGATTCCGTCAAGTTACAACTAGCATTTTGTACCTATTCAAATCCAATAAAACTCATAAAAGACTCCGTGGATGTATTTTAATATCAACAGCAAAAGTTTCAATTTACTTCCCACTAAGATATTTAAAATTATTTAACTGCTTAAATATATATATAAACAAATAATTTAGCCCCAAGTTTTCATGAGAGTTTGAACTTGATTGATTTTATTAGCGTCGCGCTTAGAAGCAACATCGAGGACCATTGACGACGAATTCCTTGTAATTTGAACTCGGCTGTAAATGACGAAGTCCGCACCTTTCCTCACCAACGGAGGATTTGGGAGCCAGCCGAGATTTAACGTGCATCACGCCCCACAACACGCCATATATCTTTAGCCAACAGGACTCGAATCCAAAAACTGAAACAATGCCAGCCTTGAGGTCGCTAATACCATGACCATTCGGCTATTCCGGTTTATGATCTGATCACCATTTTTATAAATAAATCAAAAATAATCATTAAATTTAAAATGTTTGTAAACTAAGTTGATTTTATGTAAAAACTTATATTTTTTTCAACAATTAAAAATTTACCGGAGATAGGATCAGCCAGACCAACAGGTTGGCAAGGCTCCAACTTTATTAACCCTATCCGAAATCAAAATTCACCAATATATTGAAACTTAGATATGTTTTCTTCTTCTTTGAATTGGCTACAATGAGCTTGTATAGCCAATCTGCAGGGTGAAACTTGTACTTGTATGGGTGGGCATCTTAAGTGTACCACTAACCTACTGAGTTTCATCTTTGAATGAATTTCCTGTCGTACCTCCTTTTGTCAGGGTCAAACTATAAATCAGTATATAATGAAGTGGTTTTTACTAATTTATTATTAAGAAAAACAGAGATGTATAATATTTTCAGGCGATTCTTTTAACTTGACATAGATGACTTTTAACAGAAAAAAGATCAGTGAAAAAATATTTTGACTTTGCTAAATTATATATGAAATGTTATTATACAGCCGCTAATATTAGTTCATAACGAATTGTTTACTTTCATATTTCTCCGAGTATTGGGAAAAAAGTTTATGACATTTTTACGTTTGCGATCCTGAATTTATCGGAAAACTTCATTACCCAAAGAAAAGAAGAAACAGAGCCAAATTTTATCATGAGATGACAGCTAATTATTTATTTGTATTTTATTGAATTTTCGCTGGGAATCTTCTTTAATGTATCACGAAGAATCAGTGAATCCCATAGCAATAATGCAACTGAACGAAGTATAACAATATATATATATATATATATATATATATATATATATATTTTAATTCATAAATTATAACTTCATTCAACTTCTGTTATAAAAACGCCATGTTATAAAAGATATAATTATTATAATTTTTCTTCATTTTTTCCTTGATTCTGTTTCTTTTTCGTTGAAGTTATTCTCGTTTAAAAATAGCAATAAAAATAACTTGGAAAGATATGAGTTTTCAGAATTTTTTAAATAATCATGAAGAGAATTACATTTTTACAAACACAATTTATAAAAATAAATTTCTTCTAATTATATTTGATTTTTTTTCTGCACCACAAAGAGGAAATATATGTTTGCCTACTTTTACAACACGAATTTTTAAAAAATTAATTAATTCTTCGGGAACTCATTCGTTTCAAAGAATATTTTAATGTTTGAATTAAGATATAAATATTGCATTAACTTAACTATATTTAGTTTTAGTTGTTATTTAACTTTAACTATGTTTAGAATTTCGGTTGTTCAGTACTTATGACAATCACTGATTTTGCGCTAATATATTGATTGTGATATGAGTTTAATTCTTATTTTGTACAGAAAAACTTGAAACAATCTGAAGATATCATCTGTTAGATTTTGACAGAAGAATGTTTGCCTTAAATTAAGTTCTCAAAACTAGTTCACTCATTATAAGAAGTATTTAAAAATAAGCAACAAAATTATCTCAGGGAACTGTTATACGAGGGCGATTCAAAAAGTATCCATATTAGGAACAGGAAATTGAGTATTAGGATTGGAGAAAATAGGAATGGATAACTCCTTTAGTATTGTCCATTGATTTTATTATTAGCCACCCAAGGGTCTATTGTTTTAGGCAGATGACTTTTGGTGTACCAGATTCCTTTTCAATTTTTTACCTTTTGCTTCAAATTTAATTACATTTAGCTTAAATATATTCCATTTAATAATTTATCGTTTGCTTTAATTTTAATTACATGTAGCTGATATAATATTCAATTTAATAATTAATCGTTTGCTTTATTTTTAATTACATTTAGTTTAAATATATTCAATTTAATAGATTATCATTTCTTTTAATTTTAATATCGGAAAAATTTACTATAGTCCATTTCTCAAAATTTCATCATTTACTTTAATTCTTATATTTAATTGAGAAATTTAATTATAATTATAAAAAAATGTATCTTGGGTGGCTAAATCTTTGCATAGAACTTTTTCTTTTTTATTTATTTATTTTAAAACTTTTTCTAAGAATTCCGTCAGTACGACGTACTACACCATTCGCGTCCCAAATAATTATCACCATAATTTTTCCGACCGATTAAATAAACTTGGCCTTCTTAGGAGAAAATTCACCGAAAGTAACCCATTGTTTTGATTTTTGCTTGGTTTCAATCGTATAATAAGGATAAAGCGACAAATCGACAAAATAAGATGACTCATCGTGGCAAGAACTAAATTTTAATTAAGTCGCAAATGCCTACCAAATCAAAACTAGCCAATGAATCTGTATAAAAATTTTTGGTGCCGTTTGTCACATGCAAGCGCGCAATGGCAGCACCAAGTTGCCTTAAGAACGTCATTTGTCGTCAAAAAAGGATACTTTTTGAATAACTCTTGTAGGGAACATACAAACATACTTTAAAGTAATATACAATGAAGTGTTTCTAATAATCAAATATAAAGACTAAATTACCATTTGATTGATAGGGGATTTCCCACCTCTCTTTTCCCAAGTTGCTAAATAATTAGTACAGTTCGTTACATAAGGAGCTGGTAAAAGAAATTTCTCACTCTGAAACGAGATATATTTTTGCTTACAATATTTTACTTAAACATGTATAGCTAACATTTTATCTAATTTAGAAAAATGATTTCAAATAGATTATGAAATTTTTTTCCAATTTATCGTGTTTCCATTCAAATTAAGTGATATAATTTTTAAAACTGGATTTATTTTGAGCTGTGCATTCCGTACAAAAAACAAAGCTCATTCCACATGTATAAAGACATAATAACATGTATGAAAATCACATACAAATGTCATCATTTTTTAAATCTAGTTTATTATTGAAAATAAAAAGAATACAATCCATTTTTATCGCATTTAAAAGTTTTAATCATATATATTGATATTTTAATTATATATATTGATAATTAAATATATTATTTACTAAGAATATTGTTAAAATTAATTTTATCAAAAGATTTATTCATAAATTTAATAGTTCAATATTTTACTTTTTGAAACTTGAAATTACAATTTTTCATGTGATATTTATGAAACAAATAACTGGTTATACCTTTAACTAAAAGAATACACACACAATCAAGTTCGTTATCATGTAATAAATGTTTTCTAACCAAATAAATTTCTCTTTTTTGAATGCAAAAATAAAAAAGTATTTAATACTTTTAATATTAAAATCGTTTTCAAAATTTTCACTAAGCTCAAGAGATTTTTTTTCTTAATATCTTCATTGTCTACACACACGGTCCACAGTAGGCTAGTGGAAATGGTAGCGGACTCGCCAACGGTGGTTTTCATCGAATCGTTGGGTCGAACCTTGATGCCCCTAAAGACCCGACTTGTCACCGGGGCCGATGCATATTATATCTGTTGTGGCTCAAAGTCCTCCCAATGACGTGGTGTGGAAGTTAGGAGAGGGGGTGTCGGCTCAGATGTAGTCCTCGTCACTTGACCGAGGTTCAAAATTACGAGGACCACTGCCAATGGTCCTCGTGTTGCTTCTAGTGCGACGTTAGTAAAACTAACCGAAAAATGTCCACACACACATATATATTACGAAACTTTCTGGGTATATGGGAGTGAAAATCAGTACAACATGGAGGATAACGACAAATGACGCTTTATTCGTATGTCTTAAGAACAACACACATGTAGCAGAACTTGGACAATAACAGTACAAACGTATACACAGCACTTGCACAGTTTAGTGACACAGATATAAGAACAAAAAAGCCAAATAATAACAGTCACTATTGTATCAGGAAAGTTCAGCTTACCAGTTCACGCTACGGACGAATCTCTCCCGTAATACGCTACACTTCTAGGACAGGCTCCAACAATACCAGGAATATACACGCTGCTTCTCCGCAATTTTACCAAGCACTCTTCTCATCCAAATGCCTACAGTTTCCAGAAGATTTCCCGACTGATCTGCACAACAGAGATTCCAAAGACTGACTCATTTCCTAGACTATGACTCTCAGCGCATTGATATCTCTTCCGGCCAAGTATGATGGCACATGGGAATATTTAGGAAAAGTCTTTAACTTTCTTCCCAATAGATACTTCGGCAAGGTTCCAGCACATTCGGTTACTTTCCAATTGTTGCCAAAGTCACCAAGTTTCTTGCCAAGTCGCCAAATCTTCACCAAGGGAAAGGGGTAATTGCTTAAATTCCTTTGGCTGACTGATTACATGTCCGAAAATGTTTCTTTTCCTTCATAAGATAGTCACTGCAGGGAAGCGCCATCTCATGTTCGTAACAATACATACACACACACACACACACACACACACACATATATATATATATATATATATATATATATATATATGGCTTTTTCCTGATTACTATACCTCGCAATGCTTCCTGAAATCCACAGTAGAAATGACAAGAAAACTCGTACTTTATGGTTTCCATTACCACTTGCTCTCCACCTGCGCATTGTGTGGTGAAAATTTCTTGTTTAGATGTATCTATCCCCTACCCCCCCCAAAAAAAAAATTTGCCCATGAGTTTTGAAACATCCCTGTATATATACATACACTCCTCAAAAGTGAAATTGCAACACCAAGAAATAATGCACGAAAATGCAAATTTCAGGAGCGATAGTGGTGAGATGGATAAGCAAATGATTAAATTTGGTCACGCATCTGATCATGTCGTACTCATATTCGGGCTATAAAGGCCAGCAATTTTCCTTCTCATAAACAGCATCTGAGGTTTTACGTAGCATTTCCGACTTTCAAAGAAGCGTAGAAAATGCCTCTGAGATGTTGGTGAGCTTAATACTATCAGTTAACGACCGGGGAATGTGTGACTGTATTATCGAACTCCATGAACTGGGTTTGTCGCTGGCACAATAGCAACTCGTGTCGGGCACAACGTGAATACTATTCAACGTTGTGTCACACGATGGATTCAGGTAGGTTTACGTGTACGCCGAAGAGGAAGTGGTGCGCACAAGCGTACGTCAGAGCGCACAGACCGGCGTATTAGCCAGTTAATTATTCGAGACCCTTTCTCCTGGCACGTGACATCCGAAGCAGGTTGCCGCCAAGGACAGGTGGATCTGTGTCCCCCCCAAACCATACACAATAAATTGCTTGAAGAACGGTTACGTGCACGGGTACCAGCAACAGGGAACCGTTGACCGCTCAACACAGGGCTAGACGCCTGGCGTGGTATCATCGTCATCGTACCTGACCATCAAATTTGTGTGTGGTCCGGGTATTCAAATCAAATCATCATCATCAAATGGCATCGGGTATTGTTCCGAATGAATCTCGTTTCTGTCTTTGGAGGAATGACTGGCGGCGACTGGTATGGCGGCGACCCGGAGAACACTTCGAACCAACCCATTTGCCGAGCGTCAAACCGATCCCACACCGGGGATAATGGTTTGGGTTGGCATAATGTTTGATCACAGGAGGGCTCTGATACACATTGACGGCCGTTTAAAAACGGACTTCTACGTTGTGGAGCCTGTTGTTCTGTCCTTGTTGCAGGGCGCCCCCAACGTGGTGCAGCAAGAAAGAAAATGCCTGGCCGCCTGTCGCATGGCGAACTCTTAACATCCTGACTGGATTTGACATCCTTCCCTTGCATGCAAATTCTCCAGATCTGAGTTCCATCGAACACCTGTAGGTTTCATTGGACGTGACATCAACCGAGGGACACTACAACAAACCGTGGATGATCTGAGCGCAGCAATGGATATGGCATGGAAACAGTTACCTCTGATCAATCCATCAATAGACTAACTGATAGAAGGCCTCGCCGGATTGAGGCCTATATAGCTGCCCGAGTTGGGCACATTAGATACATAATAAAATGATTTATGATGATTTTATTTGTCCTTTTTTTTAATCATTTGCATATCCACCTCATCACTATCGCTCCTGAAATTTGCTTGACGCTACGTGCATTATTTCTTGGTGTTGCAATTTCACTTTTGAAGAGTGCATATATATATATATATATATATATATATATATATATATATATAATCCTCTACCTTTTCCTTTCTCATAAGACCATTATTATCTATCTGACATTTTTTTTCTATCATTCTTATAATAAAACTCTTTATAAACATTTTGTTTAATACATAGTAATCTACTTTTATTTAAAAACATAACACTTAATAAATATGAATATATTGTCTGATTATAATCAATTAAGTAGTTTTTTTACCGCAATCTGCTTTTAATGTAAGGAACAGTTTTGATTATACTCACTTTAACAATATCAAATCCATGTAAATGAAAGTGCCTAATTTCATTTTTGTTATTATCTCGCAACTTTTTTAGAAAAATTTGTGTCAAACCTTTGTTGATTATTTCTAATGTTAATATAATTCGATTTTTGTACAATGTATTTATAAATGCCATTTTTGCAATTTAGAACAAAAGTACAGTTAAATGTTTAACAAAAAATAAATTTAGAATTCTGATTATCGTGGTTTTTATTGATTATTTTACAAGTTTTGCATCTAGATCGATGACATATATTAAAAGTTAAAGAATTGTTTTTACATGTATTCCTGTAACTTGAATTCTGGGAAATATAGTTTTTATTATTACTATAATCAATAATTTATCTTTACTTAGTTTATAACATTGATAATTATTGTCTAAATGTTCCAAAACAATCTCTTTTATAAGTTTTATACCTAAGTTCTAGTAATTCAACATCCTTTTCTATATCTGCATTAACAACCTTATGATCTAACTCATAAATGAAATTCTTTTTGTCAACCAAACAAACATTAACTATTTTTTCACACTCTTTACTCTTCATCTTCGTATAAAATACGCAAAATAAAAAATTGCAAGATTCTAAAGTGATTATTTAAAATAATCAAGCAAAATCCTAAAACAAAAATTAGTTAGAACAGTACATTTAAAACTTCTAATATCTACTATAATAACTTTAGTCAGGTATTCCAAAAGCAAACACGATCTCACTGAAAACGCAATTTGACTAAAACCCACCGCCAAATATTCATTCAACAAAACTAATAAAAGCCAAAGACCCATAAGAATTGTGAGATTGTGTGTGTGTGTGTGTGTGTGTGTGTGTGTGTGTGTGTGTGTGTGTTATGAAATAAACATGCATGTAAAGGGTAATAATAAATTACAATATTTCATTAAAATAAATTAACCAAATAAATTTAAAATGTAAAAATAAAACTAGTAAAAAATGCTATTACCAAGTTAAAAAATAAAGTTATTGAAAATAAATATCATAAATCAATAAAAGATATTCAATGAAAATAAAATAAAGAAATTAAGATGAAAATTGAAGAAGACAAAAAGTCATAAAAGGAAGCAAAATCTCAAAAGTTCTGAGTGTTATATAAAGCCAATAATGTACAAGAATACTTCATGAACATATATATAATCTAATCATAAATTACCCAACTGTAGCAATATGAGATGCAACAATGTTCAATCTGTAAAAATAAAACCAGTAATATAAAAATATTAAACTAAATTGTTACTAAAAATATTCTTAAAATTTTCAATTTTTTTTTTTTATTCTAATGGTGAAAAATTCCACCAAATCCTACAAAGCAAACACCGAGATGAAAGTAATATAAAACAAAAAGTAAAAATTGAAGATAAAGCAATTTAAATTGCTAACTCAGACTTGGGATAGAGAATGCGTGTTTACACTAGTATTATGGATTCAACCCTTCGTAGTCAGCACAATTACTAAACAACAAAATGGTAAAAAAAAAAAAAAGCAAATACAACAAAAGTCCTTATTCAAAAAAGTAAATAAACCAGAAAAATATAAGAAAAAATAAACAAAAAAATCAAAATTCCTTTTGCCCAAATTAAAATAATACATAAAAGTAATATATAGAATTGTATACATTTTCTTAAGAATTCTTGAAACTTAAAAAGAGTTGTGAAACTCTTGCCTACCTTAAACTCATACATTTAACTTAACCTGCAAATCTAATATGTCGAGTGTTTACATAAATTCAGCTGGCAAACTGTTTGATGGACTGATTGATTTTCTGAAATATGTATCAAAACTACAATTCTCTTTTGCAAATTTTAACTAATTAGAAGGAACATACACTAAGAAAACATAATTATAAAATGGATTCTAATTCAAAGTTAACCTCTGAATCAAGGTTACATTGTTTTAGAACCATTTAGCAGATGATAGTACTCAATACTAATACAAACTTGCCGCTATCCATTTTCACACAGGCAGACAAGGGTTACAAACATTGTTTTATGCCAGCTACTTCAATGGAATAATGTAGGCTATCAATACAAAAATTGAACATTTTTTGTAGTTTAGCCGTTTTTTTTGACACTTTATTTGTGTGTTCTATATAATAAATTTTATACAATAATACTAAGCTTTTTTCCTGTTTAAATGAGGTATCATGAGTGATTATCCAATAATACGATGGTGCTGAGGTCCGATACCTGCAGGATTATCGAGAGAGTACTGTATTTTTCATTTGTTTGTTTAAGTTATGTTATTTTTCTCACATTACCTTTATGTTAAAATCAAAAATAACTTAAATAATATTGGAAAAAACAATGATGCATATAATTTTAAGCGAATTACTTAGTCAACAATTTATTTGTTAAGATTTTGAAAATTTTATAGACGGTAGAAAAATTTGGTATTCGTAGAAAACTCTTACCATAGTGAGGCGCATTTCATAGGCCCTACCTCCTAAAAAATTTGAACCTTCTAAATACGGGCTTGGTAAATAATATGGAGAATGTACTGCTATCTGTATAGAAGGAGTACTTGGTATGTTTCGAGAAGGGCGATAAATACCATCTTCCTCAGGACCAGGACGAAGAGATGCATTCAGAAAAAAGTGGAGTCGCATTACTGTAATATGAAAACATAGGGAGATTGGAAACAAATTTCGGTTAAATGTAAAGAGAAGAGTCATTTTTTCTGATAAACAGAAGATGAAATTGTAAATCTTATTTTCATACAAATCTCAAAAAAGTTATATCTTGTAAATATAAGTGTACTTTTCGCACACGCACACTCAGTATGTACTGCTTAATAAGCACAAAAGCGAGAGCCTCATCCTAAGCAAATAGTGGATATGATATATACATATTGTTCAAAACTATAAGCAGAAAAGTTCAGCATAGTTTTCAAAAAAACAAACTTGAAAACTTCTCAATTTACATTATCACTCAAACGAACAAAAATAATAATGTATTGTCTTAAATCAAACTATTAAAAGATTTCCTATAAAATACATGAAACTACTAATGGGGAAAATTTGTAAGTTTATTTTGATTCGAAACTTTCAATTTAAAATCTTCAAGAAATTGTTTATTATTTTCTACTATACAAGTAGAAAAATTATATGAGCACTTGAATTGGGGAGACTAAATCATAAATAAATATAAAGGCCTGATATTTATATCTTACAAAACAACCAGATCCTAATATCTGTAAAAACTCCCTTATATTAAATTATTGAGTATTGAAATATAGCAAATAGGGATCGTGAGGTGTTTTTAATTTTTCCTCGTGGATTTTTACAGACTTGATATCTTAAAAATGTAGTAAGTTTACATAGTGTTTTTGTGGTTGTAAAGATTTTGCTTACACTTTACAAATTAATTGATACAATATAATTATAAATTATTTTATACATTACAAAATTATTTGATACTATATAATTACTAATTATGCAATACTTTGAAAATTGTTTGATTCATTACAAATTATTTGGTACTATATATTTAAACATTTAATCTGAACGCAAGAAAACTATGCATGCTAGTACTAAATTTTGAAAATAGAGAAAGAATTCTACAGTTCTTAAAAAAGAAAGAAAATTAGTTTAAATATGCGTAGAACCTAAGTGCGTTATGGTGGATGTAACTAATTGAGACAATAAGTGACAAAATTTTATTTGTAATACTTTTATTGTTTTGATATCTTTGTAATAGCCATTTCAAGGCATATAAACTTCTGTAGCCTAATAATTTTCATAGAATTTTTTTGACCTAAGCAATTTTTCATAGAATTAAAAATGTAAACATTTTTTATCAATTTGATACATTTATCAATGTAATAGGTGTTTCAAAGCCTAGTAACTTCTACGACTTGCTCATATTTAAGTCAGAACTTCAAGTTGAAGCTCCATCTCTCTATCAATTTCCTTTTTATCCTATGAGTAACATTTCTTCTTCATTTTTTAACCAAATGATATTTCATAATTTTATTTTAAGGCATAAGTTTTGCTTGTCATAAAAGTAATAAATGTAGTATAATTTGTAATTTAACTTACTTGACCCTTTTGGAAAACTTTCTCGCGTTTTGTTGGGTTGCCCCCATAAAGAATACAAAGTATAGCAGTACTGGGGGAGTTCTTCTTTGGTATAAAAAGAACCCATGACATTTTCCATGCTGTAAAAATATTTGCAAATGATTATCTAATCAAATAAATCTAAAATTTAATTGAATCAAACAAGAGGGATTATATTAAAATAACCCTGATACACTTTTTCAATGCTTCTCTCACAGAAAACTTCGATATACGATGCTACAAGAATTCTTTTTTAATATCAAAAAATGAGTAAAAAACTGAACACATTTTTTTACAGATGATAAAAAAAATTAACCATTAAAAACATATTAATTCAGTCATTTTTTTGCAAATAAAGCAAAGTTTTGTTACATAGAAATTATTTGAAACATTTTGTGCAAATAATTGAGAAGAAAATTTTTTTCAAAAGTTAAGAAAAATCAAATCAGTCATGAAATTTACTATAAATTGTTATTAATCGTGCAAATTTATATGATATTATGACATCCAAACATGAAATTTTATAGAAAGAAGGTATAAGTTTCATTAAATGAATTTTAAATTAGGAAACAATAATTAAAATTAACGAAAATTTATTACATATGAAACTAATTGAACATTGACACTAACTAATAAAAAATTACAATAATTTAAATTTTATGATACAGTGCAATTTATGATTTACAATGATGATAGATTTAATCTCTTATTCAATCATTTATCAAATTATATTCACATACGTGTTTGTTATTATGTTCTATTTCAGTTCGAAAAATTGATAAAAATAAAAATTAGCTTTCGGACATTGACTCGGATCCCTCCTGATTTTCATTGATTTTGTATGTGAAACTTTTATCATAACATTTGCTATTGAAGTCATTATTATACTCGTAGTTTTATAAAAAAAAATTCTTTCTCGACTTTGACATGAAAGTACCGATTAAATCTGAATACCGGTTTCAAATAATTTATGTTCAATTATCTAGGTAGTTTCACAACAAAAATAAGAATATTCAAATCAAAAATAATTATTATTTTCCTTTTTTACACACCATCCGGATGATCAGTTGTGATGCCCAAGAAATCCAATTATTCATTCATTTACCATTGAAATTTAATCATTTAAGTGTTGGATCTAAAGGTACTTTGATACGATATTTTATTACAGTCCTCCTTCGAGCGTCGTTTTTCAAGATGTATTTTAATGATAACTTTATCAAAGCTGCAATTATTTGGTTTGGAAAATTAAGGCTTTGTCCTTGTGAACTAGAAAAACTGTCACTTGAAATAGTTTTAGCTGCTATTCGTTAAAATTTATCGAAACTTTTTCAAAATGGGTAATATGACTTAAGTATTGTCTATGCTATCTGTCTCATAAAGGCAAGAGCAATTGGAAATAATTAATAATAAAAATAAACTTTATATAAATCCATTGAAATAAATTTTAATTTAAATATATATGTACAATATTTTCATCCCAGAAATTTCACTTTCGTCAGCCTCTAATTTTTATTTCTGCTATGTTAATCTAAGCTATATGCTAATAAGGTATTTATTAAAAGTAGTCAGTTCTTGTTATAAATTGACCAGTATTTGGATTATAAGACAATTATGCGACAGAGGAAAAGGAGTAGAACAGATTCTGAACACTATTTACGATTAAATTTAATTCTATTACTAACATAATAATTTTATTTTTTTCTCAAGTTCTTTTGACTAATAATATAATTTAATTGTGTTTCATATTTTATCCTTATATTTCAGTAATCTTCTGAATATTTACGTAGTTATTACTCACTTGCATGACCTTTTAACTCCAGCGAATTCAATAGTGCAATTCAAATAGTCTTCCAATTTTATTCTAAGTCTGTCATGATATTCTGGTTGAATCTCCAGGTTTTCAGTGAATTTATTGTAAGCGACAACCTGAAATTGCAGAGAGAAAAAGACTTTCTCTATATTTTTCAGTAAATATATATACATTTCAGTATAAAAAATAACCTCAACCAAATACATATATTTATTTAAGACATATATATATATATATATATATATATATATATATATATATATATATATTGAAGAGTCGAAAGTCATGGGATACCTCCTAATATTGTATGATATCTCTAAGTGCAGCAAATCAACGAGGCACTGACTCAACTAGTCGTCGGACTTCCCCTGAAGAAATAGTCAACCCTGCTGCCTCTACAGCTGTCCATAATTATAGAAGTGTTGCAAGTGCAAGATTTTGTGTAAGAACTGAATTTCCGATCATACCTTATAGATGTTCAATGGAATTTATGTCTGGCCAACTAAATGGCCAAACCATTCGCTGTCCAAAATGTTCCTCAAACCAATCGGGAATAATTTGGGACCGATGACATAACACATTGTCATTCTAGAAAATTGCATCATTGTTTGGGTACATGAAGTCTATGAATAACAGAAAATGGTCTTCAAGAAGTTGAACATATCCATTTCGAATCAATGATTGGTTATGTTTTACCACAGGGTCTAATTCATTCCTTATAAAAACAGCCCACACCATTTTGGAGCCAATACTAGCTTGTTCAATGTCTTGTTGATAACTACAGTCCATGATCTAAAGAGGTCTGCGCCACATTCAAACTCTACCGTCAGCTCTTGCCATATCGTGATTCATCTGACCAAATAACGTTTTTCCCGTCATCTATTGTCTAACCGATACGTTCACGAGACCAGCAGAGGTACTATAGTCGATGCGTGCTGTTAGTAAAGACACTGAAATAGGTCTTCTGTTGCCATATCCCATCAACACCAAAGTTCATTGCTCTGTACCCTCATATACGTCTGCCGCATGTCCGACATTGATTGTTACTGTTATTTGACGCAGTGTTGCGTGTCTGATAACACAGACTATTCTCGAAATAAATGTCGTTGTCTCAGTCATTTAGTAAACGCGATCGGCCACTGTGAGAGATAATACATGAAATTATATAATCTCGGCACACTCTTGACACTGTGAATCAAGGAATATCGAGTTCCTAAACAGTTTTCGAAATGGAATGCCCCACATGTCTAGTTCCAACTAACATCACGTTTCCAAAGTCTGTCAATTCCCATCTCATGTGGTCATAATCACATTCGAAAACTTTTCATAGGAATCATTTGAGTAGAAATAAAAGCCTTGATAATACAACACCGATTTATACATTTCTTATGCGATGCTACTGCCATCCGGATTTGTATATTGTTATCCCATAAATTTTGGAATTTAATTGTGAGTGTATGGTACCATTGAAACTATATATGTATGCAAATAAGAAAAGTAGTTAATTATTGTAAAGTTATCAAAAATAATAAAAACCATACATGTGTGGGCACGTGCGGGCATGTGTCCGCGGGGCGTAAATGTGGGTGTAGTGAAATGAATAGCTTAAGAAATTAAGTATAAATGAATCTATATAAGCACATATATAATTACTGAATTATTGTAATAATAATAACGTAATTATTGCAAACATAAAAAAATCGGTTAAAGAAGGCAAAGTAAGTTAAATATGGAAATAAATTCATTTAAAATGATATTACTGGCTTTGAACAAAAATGTGCAATTAAACTTATTTTATAGATCCAAACTATTCCACTCTGCAAATTGCTTTATTAATAAGTGAAAAATACCAAAATTTAATTGAACAAAAACATAAATAATACCCAGATTACAGACTGAAAGATTAATACCTAATTTTAAAAGTAATCTAATTTTAACACGACTACTTTAACATTTTTATTTGGAAAATATTAATATCAAAATTATAAGAAATAAAAATCAGTGATTAAATGTAGATCTTTATTCTTACTGTAAAATGATACTATGAATTCAATAAAGCCTTTTTTTTTTGTTTGATTCCATACTATATGCATTGTATTCATTTCCCCGAAACTATGCTTTCGGTCATCGTTTAAATACAAAATGCTGTCTCTCATTTCTGAATTTCATGTCTCTCAGATGATTTCTCCTGGAGTTATGACAAAAATAAAAAAAAAAATAAAAAAAAACTTGATCAAGTTTTGAACACCGGTGTGTGTGTTTGTGTGCATATATATATATATATATATATATATATATATAT
>BMAW01019932.1:603182-697970 GCA_019974015.1 Nephila pilipes
ATATATATATATATATATATATATATATATATATATATATGTATATAAAGCGAGAGTGGCTTGAAACATTTCCGATCTGACAAAGATATAAGAAATTTTTTCTATAAATTTATTTTTATTTTTCTACATAGTCTACTTGCAAGTGTACACACTTCTCCCATAGATACTCCTATCTCTTAAACTCGTCCAAATAGCACTCTGCGTCTTTCTCTGCAAAATAATTGTTTTTGAAATGATGGCCTCGTCATTTGATGAAAACCTCTGTCCTCCGAACTAAATTTTTAGTTTAATGAACAAAAAGAATTCTCTTGGTGCTAGATCTGGTGAGCAAAGAAGGTGGTCTAGTAGTTCAAACAGTAATTCTCGTACTTTCGCTATAGCAACCGCTGAAGAGTGAGATAGCGCATTGTCTTGGTGAAAAAAGAATTTTTTTCCCTGCAAATGTGGTTGTTTTTTCGCAATTTCTCCCTTCAGTTTGTTAAGTAATGATGCGTAGTATGCACCTGTAATGGTTTTTCCTGTTTGAAGATAATCGATTAAGATGATGCCATAACTATCCCAAAAAACAGTCGTCATCACTTTCGTAGCCTAAAAAACAGTTTTTGCTTTTTTAAAGCTGATTTCCCCTTCGCGTTCCACCATTTTGACTGCTTTTTTTTTTCGGGCGCATAATGGTGTATCCAAGTTTCATCTTTAATTGGCTCCCAAGCCTTGATTTATTACGCCTAAACTGCGCCAACAGAGAGTTGGAAATGTTCATTCGAACACGTTTTTGGTCCAACGTGAGCAAACGTGGGACCCAACATGCAAACAGCTTTCTCATGCCTAAATCTTGATTCAATATGTGACAAACTCGTTCTTTGGACATTTTCAGTCTCTGCTATATCTCTCACTTTAATTCGACGACCGTCTAGCATCATTTGGTGTAAGCGATGTTATCGTCAGTAGTTGCAGTTTTTGGACGTCCCGAACGTTCATCATCTCCCAAGTTGGTACGGCCATGTTTAAATTCAGCTACCCGAAATTTCACATAAGTAAATGATGGCGCAGAATCCTCTTACATAGCGTCCAACTCATATTCAATTTGCGTAGGCGTATTGCCTTTCAAAAACAAAAATTTAATGACAGCTCGATACACGATTTTTTTCTATTTTCACAAAAACTTTCACATCGACTCACTCGAATGATTGTCAAACAACACCTGCGAGCGCAAAATGGCTGAAATTTTGGTGAGTTCTTGTCAAAAGATGCGCAACTACATTCCCAAGCTTTTATTGACGAGTGCTACTATCGTCATAAGGTCGGAAACTTTTAAGACCATCTATATATAAATATAAAATAAAGATTCCAAATTTAATTAGTTCCTCTTTATGAGATTTAGGAGCTAAATATATTTGTGGATATTTAATTTTATTATTTTGAAAAACATTTTTTTATCTGATGCTGTTATTCTATTCCAAATTTCTCTATTACAATTTTTAATTTCTTTAAAAGGATTTTTTTCTAAAGGTTTATTAATCAATTTTTTTGTAGTAATATTTGCAAGTAATTGCATAATTATTAGGAAGAGAAGTAATATTTTTAAATAATTGAACAATTATTGGAAAACCATTATTTATATATCCTATTACGAAATCTTTCTGAAGCTGTGCAATTGATTTTTTATTTCATTAATTTTCATTCGATAATTACTTTTAAAACTAATGTTAAAAGTATCTTTACTAAGATTGTCCATTATTATTAAAAGCTTCTAAAGTCAACCCATATTTTATAGCTTAATTAGTGTGGAGTTTGCCATCGGTAAGTTGCAAAGAACCAAGCTCATTTTAAGGGGTAAAATAGTTTATTAAATGATGAAAAATTAAGGAAAAAGACGGACACGTATTTCTGTGTGATTACACCCCTAACTAACATCCTAATCTGCGTTGTAGATGGCACTGCTGCAGTGGAACTGGACAATTCTTGCAATATTAATAAAACTGTTAATATCATAGTTAATCAGTTTCTTAAAATATTAGTTCTTATTAGACATAAAAAGCGCAAAACTGTATTATTCCTGCTTTTCTAATAACCCTCTTATTTTCTACCTCCAATAGATAACATCAGAATATGTTCAAATTCTTTGGATGAATCTTGACAAATAGCCATAAAAAACTATAAGATTGGTTCATTATATCTTGAATGGATATTCCATAGAAAATTATTAAAATTTGTTTGATTCAATTTCGTTACACGTACATTTAATTAAAATCCTTAAACACTGATACTATTGTTTTTTCCGATAATTAATAATAAAAAAAAATATATTGAATGATTCGGTATTATATTAAGGCCATCAATTAAATCGGTAATACTGATATGACATGAATTACTATAAACAATTACAACTCTGTACTTAATATCGATACTATCCATCATTTCTATTACTCTAATCATTTCTAGTACTGTGGATAGTAAGATAGTAACAATACTATCATTAAGTATAAAGGACAGTGTGGCAAGGAATTACACAATATTATTAACTTATAGAAGTATATCATTAATTTATAAGAATATTAGATTATATTATGATACAGAAATTGTACGCGGATATTATGTTGTTTGAAATATTCACACTATATTATTAACTATCGAATTTTGGATGTGTTGAAGGAACATTACGAAATATATCGATATTTTTATTTGAGGAAAATTAGATAAAAATATCGTGAGAAAATAATATATATATTCAATATATTCTCAGAAAAATAATTATCATACAATCTGGAGATAAAATAGGGTCAATCAAGGTTAATATTTTAAAAAAACTCTACTTATGAAATATATACTCTCAAGCTCTTCAATTACACTAATTACGCATCAGCATATTGTCATTATATATCACCGATAATACCAATAGTTAAGCATCAATAGTATTATTAATAGTATTATGAGTAATTGAATAATCAATAATACTATCGATAATATTGTTAGAGAAAGAAAACTATTGTTAGCGTAGCGATATTCAGAATGATCTATATAATGAGTTAACTATGTACTGAAGTTTAAAGAACGTCAGTTGCAATTTAAGCCGTCTATGAACACAATACCGCACTAACATTAAAACACATGTTCTATACCAGAGGTGGCTAGCAACACTGCCTTTGGAAGTCACTTTTAAGATAGGAACATTTGAAAGAGCCGTTTATTCAGCTTTGCTAGATGAAAATTGTAAAATTTCCCTAGATTACACTTCAGTTCCTCCCAAAATGACACTATTTTGTAAGTATTTTCCTAAGGCAGTTTTCTCAAGTCAAAATGCTGGCTCAACTACTGGGTTCTAGAAAGCAAGTTCCGGAATAAAAATATCCCAAAATTAAAAAGTGTATACTGAGATTAATCTCAGTTTTCGATACTTTTTTTCGTAACATTGTCAGTAAATGTATTCATTGCTTAATACAAATCGATGCTTATTCTTAACAAAATTTAACTGATCTGCATTTAACTGAACTTGTGCAAACTGCCCTGAACAATTCAAGAATAAAACTTTTGGCAGCTAGCTACTTAGGGGGACGACAATCGTTAAACACACACAAGCAAATCTAACTTTTTAAGGTTTCCTTAACAAAATTGTTTGACAAGATCACTACAACATTAATATATACTTTAAATGTTTTTGAATAACATTATTAAGTTTCTTAACTAACAAGAGAAAAAAATTAAATACATTAATTACTTATCGGACATTGAATAGTTTTAGCTAACCATTATTCGTACATATATTTTATTTGCACAAGAGCCACGCCACATGCCAGTGAGAACCGCACTATGTCCACCAATATTGCATCTTATTCTAAAACGTCAATAATTTGTTCTGATGTATATTATTATGACTCAAAAAATAATGATAGGGAATACACTAATTAATTTATTTTATTCCTGTTAAAAAGTAATTCATCTTCACTTTTAGCATTTTAAAAAAGAATGAGAAATACATATAAACCATTGTTTACCGAGTAGTCAGAAGGTAATGAACCATTAAAACAATTCAACGGAAAACGTTCGCAAATTTGGGCACTTGCATATCTCCGAAAGGATGTTGGAAGGCAAGGAGATACTTCAAATCCGTAGCAAATTTCAGTATAGTTATATCTGGAAGAAAAAAAGTTAGAAGTTATATGCATATATGTATATTGGATAGAATCAAAAGTTACCGAAGTAATGATCACCGTGCTGACAGTCCACACTGCTGCAAACGTCGTTGCACCGTACGAGTGGGTACTGGACGTGTTGCAATATCACGGAATGATAATCCACGCTCTCGACAAGGCAACGATCCTGCCTCTATCGAATTCCGACACTTGCAGGTAAGTATTTCATCTTATTATTCGAGGTATAATACGATATTCTGACCAAACTCTGACCTCACAAAGCACTTTCCGAATGAGAAATCCATTACACAACTTTATTTTATATAGTGCTTCTGATGTGGTCCTCCCTCCTGCATCATCTAAATGCGCTGAAATACTAATCATTTGCATATCCTAACTTTTTCCTTTCATGTGATTTTGAAGCTCGTCAGATCATTTCTTCCTAGTGTTGAAATAATCAGCTTAAGTGTCGTTATATAACATTAGAAATTTAATTTGAACTCCTCTCCCAAAATAATCCTGTAGCTATGCTCCTACTTCCAATATATGTTTAAAATGCAAATTTGCTTAAGTTTTTGCAACTGCTAATTAATAAAATCATTAAAATCGTTATTAGAGGAAAGTAAGTCTGATGGTAAATTCACTTTTGATAATTTCTTAAAATCAAGATAAATTATTGTACTGTGGCTAGAAGCGTTCAAACTGTAAATCTGATGAAGAGTTTGTTTTTAGGCTAAATTTCACAAAACCATAAAAATTCATCAATAATCAAATGAAATTAATTATTATAAAACAGTATGGATTCAACGAAATCAAAATTAGTTATTACTTAAAAATGTCACACCATCATTCATGATTTCTGGATTACATCCTTCGAATATTATCCAGAAATTTAGATGATGCGCATAATATTCTCACTAATTTTTTTCGGGTTACGTTTCGTTTCATACTCCTATTATACAGGACAAAAATACTGGTATTACTCTAAAAAGGTGTAATTAAACTTATTTTTATTGAAGTTACTCTTAGAGATGGTTTTAAATGCATTTATATATTGTCTCTTTATTATTTTCAAATATTTGTGTAATTTTTGAGTTAAAATATACCTTAAACATTAACTTAAACCATTACTTAAATTATTAATAACACTAACTAAAAATAGACTATTATAAGTATACTTTAAACTAAGAATCAAGTATTTTATCTCAATTAACATCTTTCAACAATTCTTTACTTCAGAATATTTCTTCTTCGCAGGCGAAGTATTTTATTACAGTCGGAAACTGATTTTAATTTCATTTTCAGTATATTTCAATCGTAAAGCCTAATAATTCGTCTGGGGATTTAGGACCACCATTAAAAAATCATAGCATACTGAGAAGCACATATAATGAATCACTACAAACTCTGGATCCGAATAACACGAGGATTATCATATGATTATAAATTCTGGCAACAAAGAAAGAACTACGCCAAATGGCCTATTATTCAGTGGTGGAATTTAATATTTTAACAATTGATTCACACTACCTTAATGACGGTTTAATGCTTGTTAAAACTTAGCCCAACTTAATGAAAACCTTCATTGAAAGAGCTAATCTTAACAACTGGTCCACATAACTGCACAAATAAATCAGACAATAAATCTGAAAATCAATACGAATGAAGTGAATCTCATATATCACTATCTAATTTTTATGAAATAATTCGTGATTAAAATTATTTATTCTTCTAGTTAAATATTTAGAGTTAGAGCTAAAATGTAAGAAATTTGTTACTGATTTTAAGTTATCCCAGATTCTAACAGGACATGGAAATTTTAAGAGCTATTTATCTAAGTTTAACTTAATTGGTAATGATATTTGTTCTTGTGGTCTGGACGCTGAAACCGCGGAACATATCTTGTAGTATTGTAATCTATATTTTTGTAAAAGAGAAAATTTTAAAAAGGAATTGAAACGCTTAGGTATTTCCTGGTCACCTATTTTGTCTTTGTTGGTCAATTGTTCTGAAAGCCTTAATGTCTTGAGAAAATTTGTTTACTGTATAGATTTTTAAAATTTATAGTTACCTTCCTTTCTTTATATTTATATATTTCCTCCCTTCCTTTTATTTATATTTGTCTCTTTTATGTTCTTTCCCCTTAATTATGGGGTTTTTTTTAATTTTATTATTATTATTGTATAATGTTGTTACCACTTACGTCTGTAAGCCTCATGTTATGCAATGTGCAGTATGAGGAGTTTCGCAAATAAATTTATTTAAAAAAAAGTAGGAAAAAAACTATTTTCAAATAGATATTTTGTGTGAATTTCAATGAAAATAATATCTGTAACTTTCAACGAAAATTAGACCCAAAACTTTTAAAACCGCTTGAATAAATGCTGGAATATCCCAAAGTAACATTTTCAAATGAATAAATTATTAGTGGGATTCAGGAAAGAGAGGTTATTATTAATAGAGAAGAACTATATTTTTAAAATATCCTTTAAAAAGTTCTAGTGAGTTTTCTGTTTTAATTTCCTAAACTTGGGTTGATAAACTTAAAAATAGTACTTATAATGATATTCTTCAGTCTTCGATTGTCCTCTGAAAGATACAAGAAAACATTGTTATTAAAAATTTTACTTCTGTAATTTGAATAAAATCACAAATATTTTGGTCTCTATTTCTGTATGACATCTCATTATTAGCATCCATAGAAAACGTTTCATTTTTATCGATAATCGCGTAACATAACGGTTAACATTTAATTTTTAGTGTAATAATAACACATCAATCAATAACTCCCGAGACTAACATTGAAAACAACATTTTTTTTGCAAAATTTTTTTTTATTCATCAACATAACACCTTTTGTTAATCACCTTTTAGGGTGATACAATCGTTCCAACGCTTTTCCAAATCTTTTTTTTTTCGCAAGAAATCTTTTTTGTTGCGAGTAAATAGCGATAAACAGCTTTCTGAATCATCGACTCGTTGCTATTTTTGTTCCATCGAAAGCAATCGCGGCACCCACTTGGAAAAAACCTTTTTCACTTCACTTCAAAAAACCTTTTTCAGTAAATACACTTCCATATGATATCTGTGTCATCTCAGCAATCTCACGGAGCTTCACTTTACGATCTTTCATTATAATTTTTGTCACTTCACTCACATTTTCCGGTGTAACGGCTTCCACAGGTCTACCCGAGCGTTCCACGTCATTTGTGTCGGTACGACCACGTTTAAACTCGGCAAACCACCCACAAATCGTTGCTTTTGATGGACAAGAGTCCGGGTAACATTTTTCAATCCATTGTTTCGCTTGCACGGTGTTTTTACCCATTAAAAAACAATGTTTTATCAGAACACGAAACTCGGTTTTTTCCATTTTTTAAACAAACTACAAAGCGACTTTACTCCAACCTCGATAACTCAGCTGTTTCTGGTCCGATCGACTTAAAATTTTGACACGTTTCAAGCAAAGGTTAGTACTCTAGAAAGACCTGGTTACTGGTTTACTACGAGCGCCATCTCTGGGTTAGTCTCGGGAGTTATTGATTGATGTGTTATATAATTTTTAAGTCTTCGTCAACATTTTCTGAAATAAGGAAGATATTGCGTGTCTACAAGGGTATTCAATTCTGTGCAAACATAAAGAATTTTCTTGAATATTTGTTTTCCATATGTTTTCTCCATACTATATTGAATAGCTGGAGCATAATTTCTAGAATAAAACTATTAACATCAATACGTGATTTTTCTCTTAATTTCAAAACCATTGTGAATAAGGGCTCTCGTTTTTCTAATATAAAAATGTTCGAAATACGTTTTCGAAGCTTTCCAGAAAAATTTCGGAGAGATTAGAATCTGTTTGCAACAGGAATTGTGATTGAAAACTATTTTTCATACTTACTGAGGAAACTTTACTACAAATAATGAATAATAGTTTGTGTCTTAATGTTTTAAGGATTGAATATTTAGAGCTATTAATTTTTAAAAACTTAAATTTTGCACTTACCCGATTGGATTACAAATAGAAAACGCTGGAGCTTTTATATATGAAGGTGAGGACTGTTGAATATCTATTACGGTAGGGTACGTCC
Source organism: Nephila pilipes (assembly GCA_019974015.1). NCBI lineage: Eukaryota > Metazoa > Arthropoda > Arachnida > Araneae > Nephilidae > Nephila > Nephila pilipes. The sequence goes on from BMAW01019932.1 coordinate 611,401, forward strand.
AATAAAGGAACATAAACTCCATAGCTTGATAAATAAAACCTCCTACACATATGAATATAACAAGAAACCTAAGTAATTGCAATCCAATCGCACGATATTTTGAAATTTTTCCCATTTTGGGGATCTTAAGTCTCTCTAGAGTTTGACTTCTAACAACTTTAAATTTTCATGAAACAATAAAAATATATACATATTGGACACAGACCTAAAGTTTTTGAAAAGTGTCAACCACGGCATTTCACGGAAACATTATTTTTTAAGCTATTTCGTATGATACTGACTAGCACTTATTGGCACCATATTCTTCATTATTTTTACCGATATGTTGCTTTTATCTTATTATCATAAAGTTTCAGAGTTGTGGTAATTACTGATTTTAAGTGAAAGTGTATTTTGATGTTCGAGTCTCTAAATAAAAGGCTCAATTTTAAAAGAACACTTTTGAGTTATTATTTGGAGAAAAATTAGTCTTAAAAAGTATTACAATATGTTCCCCGCTTTGTTTTTTTACCTATATGTTTTTCACCTAATTTCTTTTCAACCTCTCGTTTGAAATTTTCCGTTACTCTGTACAACAGAAAATAAATCTAAAATTTATTTGTCTTTAACCGATTGCTCTTTGCATAACCTTTATTTTTTTATTTTTCTAACAAGTAGTTTAATGGATTGGGTAGAAGAGCATTCATTCAAATTACTTTATCTACAAATATCAGGTCAATTGAAAAGTCCCCGGCCTGACACATAGATAGCGCTACTAGAATTAAATCCATATGTTTTTTAGTTAGCCCTAACCCTCAAAAGATGAGTGTATAAATTTGACAGCTGTCGGATCATTAGTATGTGAATTATAGCATTTTGAGTGAAGCAACTTTTGTTATTGTGAAAAAAATGGATAAAAAGGAATTTCGCGTGTTGATAAAATATTGCTTTTTGAAGGGAGAAAATGCAGTTGAAGCAAAAACTTGGCTTGATGCCGATTATCCGGACACTGCCCCGGGAAAATCAACCATCAAGGATTGGTATGCTAAGTTTATATGTGGTGAAATGAGCACCGGAGACTGTGAAAGCTGTGGACGCCCCAAAGAGGTTGTTACCGACGAAAACATTGAAAAAATCCATAAAATGATTTTGAATGACCGTAAATTGAAATTGAATGAAATAGCAGACACTCTAAAGATATCAACTGAACGTGTACATCATATCATTCACGAATATTTGAGTACGAGAAAGCTCTGTGCAAAGTGGGTGCCGCGCGAGCTCACTTTTGACCAAAAACAACGACGAGTTGATGATTCGGAGCAGTGTTTGAAGATGATCAAGCGTAATAAACCCGAGTTTTTGCGTCGATATGTGACAATGGATGAAACACGGTTCCATCATTTCACTCCGAAGTCCAATCGACAGTCATCCGAGTGGACTGCACACGATGAACCTGCTCCAAAGCGTTGGAAAACGCAACTGTCGGCTGGCAAGGTTATGGCGTCTGTATTTTGGGATGCGCATGGAATAATTTTCATTGACTACCTTGAAAAATTAAGGACCATCAACAGCGACTATTACATAGCTTTATTGGACCGTTTGAAGGACGAAATCGCCGAAAAACGGCCGCATTTGAAGAAAAAGAAAGTGCTGCTTCACCAAGACAATGCACCGTGTCACAAGTCAGTGAAAACGATGGCAAAAATCCATGAATTGGGCTTCGAATTGCTTCCTCCTCCACCGTATTCTCCAGATCTGGCCCCCAGCGACTATTTCCTGATCTCAGATCTCAAAAGAATGCTCGCTGGGAAGAAATTTTCGTCGAATGAAGAGGTGATCGCTGAAACTGAGGCCTATTTTGAAGCAAAGGACAAATCGTACTACAAAAATGGTATCGAAAAGTTGGAGGGTCGCTATAATCAGTGTATCACCCTTGAAGGGAATTATGTTGAATAAAAAAAAACTAATTTTGCCAAAAAAATGTATTTTACTATGGTAGGCCGAGGACTTTTCAATTGACCTGTTACATTCAATGTATTTCGAAGGAGTGCGATTAAAATTTTAAAGGGGTAGGAATGGAAAACAAAACCTACTGCGCTCCCATAAAAATAAATTCCGAGAAATATCATCAAATATGAAGTAAAAAATTTCAATCTAAGAAACAACGTACTGTTTTGGACTAATAGATGTCAAAAAGAAAAATGAGGACAACATAAAATGTAAAACGGATTTTGAAAATAGGTAACTGTTTATAATGTGTGCGTGTGTAAAGTTTCTAATATTATTAAATATTAGTTAATGAGATGCATACTGAAGTATGGAGAAATCATATTAGAAGGATCTCTTGATATCATTTATTAAGGGAATGTAATTACCAGAATGATAATGATTAACATGTGTTACTCTTCATATCTACACTCACACTTTCAAGAGTAATTAACTTCATTTTAAAAAATGTATTATAATAATGAAAAGTCTTCTTAAAGCTCTCACTATACTGAAGTAAAACTCATATAAATAATTAATCTTTTTTTTAATTACCTATGAGATATATTACACTCTCTTATGTATTATCAAGAACACGTGATATATTACTGAAAGTAGGGTCAAACTATTCAGAATGAAAAAGATAATTAGGAAGACACAATTTTATTTCAACACTTTAAACTTTCTCTCCTTTATTTTGTTTTCTTTTTGACATGTATTAGACCAGATAATTTGAAATTGCAGAGAAATGTTATTAATTTGTATTTGTTTAATTATTTTTCCTAATCCATTAAATATCTGAGTTTCAAAGAAACTGCGAAAGAGTTGAGCGTGATTCACATTAATCAAAGTTTCGTTTGAATTTTGTTCTGTTACTGAATAAATGTAGTTAAATAATCTGATTTAACGACTGGGATTTATGTAAGTATACCGAACACAGTCAAACAAAAGCATTCAATTCACTCGTACCGCCGAGTTTATATATTTCAGGGAGTTATAAATAAATTATCTCAAGGAAAAAGATGAAAAATAATTCCAAAACAAACATTTATTAAAATTAGCTTTGTCTATCAATGAAATTAAGAAAACATATAGGAAGTAATAATTAAATAAACATTGTATTTTTTAAAATCTTGGTGAATTTATGCAAACAACTGTTTAATATTCAGATAGATATTTAAATATCCCCATTCCTACGAAAAAAATATTAAAGTTGGTAATTTGTAGCTTCTTGTACCCGCAAAAATAAATTATATAAGTTTATAACTTTATCTTCTGTATACGAGATAAAAGTAAAATTAGATGGAAATGATACTTTCATTTCACATCATGCTTACTATAAATAAAAACAAGCTTCCATTTGATTTGTAACCAACATATAGCGATCAACAACTTTATGTGTAATCGAACTCCGGATATGCTTTGTTTGGTACCAATCATGTGTAAAAAAATTCATAAACATCATTTGATTGAAGGGTCGAGGGAAAGAAAGACCAAAATGCGTAATCCGGACGCAGATCTTTATTCCCTTGGATAATTGTTCTTGTTGGGCGTAAATCATGTGACGGGACAGCTAACAGATTGGGTTCAACATGAGTTTGACCCCACGAAGGTCTTTGACCGACTTAGCTCTTTGACCAGGAAATGAATCCGTTTTCATTACCGAAAGTGACCGGCACTGGGAATTTCTCCGGAGAGCCTTATTTCATCTATTGTGAATCCTTCCGATCCTTAACCCATTCGCAAATCCCGATTGTTACTCCAAGCGTGTTCTTCCTTTTGTTAAGAATAGTTTCGCTTGAAAACGCTTGAGATTGTTTTCCCTTTGTTGACGTTTCTTCAGAATAACATTACTTAGATCTTCCTTGCCCTGTAATTATGAACTTCTTTAACACTTTTGTATGCACTTATGCTATTTTGAAATGACATTTTGAAGAGCCATAACTTATAAAAAGAAAAACACTATTTTTAAATACTAGATATTTACTGAACAGTAATAATATGAAAAAGTAATACTTATATGCTATAAAGTAATAAAATGGAAGGTTTCAGTTATTTACTGAGAGTACGTTGAAAAGTAAATATCAGTTGTTTACTGTAAAATACCAAATTGAAAAATATTTGTTAATTTTTGTCATTATATGTATAGCTATCTAAAATATCTGCGTTAACATTCTAAGTTGAAATAGGTGATTTTCCGTTAGCTAAAAAGTATTAACAATTCTAAATAATTTGTTTCTCAAGCAAGTGCACATTTATTTGGCCGAATTTCCGTTTCATTACAAAGTTAATAAAGTTTTACAATTCTGTAATTGAGGTATACCTAAAAGACTTGAAAGTATATGCAAAATAAGATCACTATCCTGTTTTTAATGGATAATAAAGAATTTTTATCATTTGACTGCTACGAGTAATTGTAATTATTATTTAAATTGATGAAATACTCCCTCAAAAAATGAACCATCTCATCACGAACTATATACGTTGCACTATTTTTTAACATAGTTGTAATCGACACTGAGACATTTGTCGAAGCGTGCAATCAGTTTTAAGAAACCACTGTGGTAAAACTCGATGCCGAGCGATGCAAGGAATTATCACACAACCTACTCAACCTCAGCATTGTTTTAGATGATCCTATAAATGCGACTAATGCGCAATGTGGACCCTACGTCTGACACAGTTATGCGTCTATCTAACACCATGTTCTGTACTCTAACAGTGTTGTTTTCATTCGTGGATGCGGAGGAATGCCCACTTCGATCTTCATCCTCCACATTCCGCTTTCCTTCACTGTACACGCAACTCCAGCGTCTAACCATTTGACAAGACGTGGCCTGCTCACCATACACGGTCTCTAGGTGGTCATGGATGGCCGTCACACTATTCCCAAGTGGCTCATTCATACAGGAGAGTACTTCCATTGCCGACCACGTTGTTAGTCACGTCTCGGGAACACTGGTCTGCTGCAACTCTTTTCTTCGTTACTGTGCGTGCGTCACTCCTCCTTCACTGATGCGACTTTTGTCGTTAAGCCAGCAACGGATACACATTCTTATGGTGGTTGTCTGTTTCATTTGATGTACCATGTGCTCTTTCAAAAAAAATGACGAAACTTACTTTCGGAACACCCCTCGTAATTAATATTTCAAAATAGAAGAATTAATATTTTTTACCTGAACATTACATAATATTCATCATAAATAAAGCACCGTAATGAGAAATCGCAAAAGATTGGTTAACTGCACTTTCCGCAGCAATGAAATGGAAAAATGTTGTCAGTGGTGAAATTCAGCATGAACTCTTTACCTGTTTTACCCGTATGCCGAAAGGGCAATCTGATTTCTCCGAAACTTTTTCTAATGTACCCATAACTTTTCTCTTTATAATAATAAATTAGTCACATAAGGTAAGTAAGTAAATGTAATGATAGAAATTTTAAGGAAAAATATACTCGAATGTGCAAAATGAAGAGAATTTTTAAATTATATCTATTTTTACAAAGCGCATTGAACCAAAGTAGCAGAAGAATTATTCAAATATTTGGTGTCGAATGCTTAACCATATATATATTTTTTATTATTAGAAATTTTTATTTTAAATTTATAGTTAAGGATTGTGATTGTTTTTTAACATCACACTGAAAAGCAACACGCGGGCTGTTGCAGTCGGACCTCATAATTTTGAACTTCGATCAAGTGCCGAGGATGTCACATGAATTGAGACATCGACCACATTTAGCATGTATCAGCCCCACTACATGGCAGGTCTTTAGTGGAATCAGGGCTCGTACCCACGACTCGAAGAAAACAACACCGGCCATGAGTGCGAGTCCATAGCTTAGGAAATTGCCGCTAATTTGCCGATATGCTGGTTTTATTTGAAAAGTTCACCATATTACCGGTAATAGAAAAAGTCGATAAAATTGCAATCACTATTATTGCTTTTTTTATTTTATTTTCTTACCTAAAGGTTCAGTGTCATTTCTCACATGTTCAATAAAAGAGGCATATATAGTGTATTTAATGTTTACGTGAGGTAATACACTTTTCAAGAAATATTTATTTACTTCTAGTTTGGGTATACGAACATATTAAATTTTTTAAAGTACAGGACAGACATTCGCCATCTTTTATTTCTCTCACTCAGATGCGTCTTCCGATTCGTTAATGTTTGTAATTGAGTGTAACAATATTTAAGTAGGTAATTATTGCTCGCACAGAATCCTCACATAATTAAAATTGAATCAAGCATCTATTAAATTTAAATGGACATTTAACCATTCCTGCTCACTAAGCGTATCTTTGACGCTAATGCACAATCTTCAAATCTTTGAAAAGGGAAAGAAGCTTTTTCACTCCTCTATTGCTTTCTACATTATCATTCCCCGTTATAATATTTTTTTAAAAAAATTTGTATTCACATTTTTAACTATCATTTTATTTTGTTTATTTTTAACTAGTGTTGTTTGCTTATTCGAAATATTTCATTGCAAAATTTTCTATTACTATAAATAATTAAGATATAATTTATAAAATAATGACTGGGATATATTTAAGAATTACACTTTTCGACTGAATTTGTAATTCTTCAGTATTTTTTCGAATCTATGAGTATTTATTTAATTTATATTCAGAAGAACAAACTGGTAACAAAACTAAAAAGATAAAAGCTATCTTTTCTGGACATATCATGTATTCATAATTCCATATCATCGATATTTTTTCTCTTTTTATGTCTATTATGATCCCAATTCAAATATCAACACAACTTTTAGATTGAAGAGTTACATTTTTGTCTGATTACGATTAAAAATTAATACATCATTGAAAGTAACATAATAAAACAGTTCCTTTACATGGTTATAATGCGGTTCCTATTTCTGTTTTTAGTGATTGTGTCTAAAATAATGAGTGAGAAAAGTCGCGTTACTGTATGGTAAGAGCTCGGGGCTTCCGGTTGTGGTAACCTTTGGCCATTTGAATATTTTACGCAGTTTCTGTTTATAACTTCATTTGGTTCTGATCCTGGTCATTTGTAATTAGATTATAATTTCTTTAAAATGTGTTCAGTCTTAATTTGCAATAATTATTAATAGAATAGTTATAACACATACAATTTAGCTATGTACATTTAATTATTAATCAATGAATCATATAAATATTACAAATATGAGTAATAGAATACCTATATTGTGTGTGAGTGTGTCTCTGTGTGTGAACACTAATTATATTAAAATTAGCTAACAGATAATTGTATAACATTAGATCTACATTCATGTTTTAGTTTAATATCAACATTGTGTCCCAACCTCATTATAATTACACATCTCAGTAAGTATAAAATGTAACCCCATTAAGGTAACCTTAAAACCATTTAAGGTTTATTAATTTTTTTTTTTTTTTGTTTTGTTTTATTGAAGATTATCTTATCGAAAAATCAAAGTGTGAATAATTTGTAGAAAGTTTAAATCCTTTTAGAAAATATACGGTGTCAGTTAATTAAAATCCTTTAGTTTCTCCAATTTTCATCAACTTAAAAAATATTTATGTCAACTGCTTGCTATACATTCTCGTTGCATTCTAAAATGCGTACTGCGTTGTTTTTAAATGGCCACGATACCTAGTGGTCATCGTCGTGGACTCACGGCCGGCGCTATCCACGTCGAATCGTGAGTTCGAGGTCTGATACCACTAAAGACACGCAGTGTATCGGTGCTGATGCACGTTAAATCTGTCGGAACTCCAAGTCCTCCCGTTGATGTGGAATGGAAGTTTGGAGGAGAGGGTAGCACAGGTGTCGTCATCGTCAATTGATCGCAGTTCAAAATTACTAGGTCCGTCTCCAACAGCCCACGTATTGTTTCTAAGCGCGACGTTAATAAATATATACAAAAGTATTGTTCTTAAATCTTTTAAACTGCATTTACTTCCCGAAAATGAGCAAATTTTTTCCTTTTTTGTTAAGTTTTTTAAACTGTTGCTTTTTCTCCCAAAAAACAAGTGTTAATAGGAATAGGGAAGCTCTGATACATAATTTGAAATTTGCTTCTCCAGCTTTGAAATAGCACTTCATTTTCCTGAATTTTCTTTAATATAATTTCATTTTGTATGTCATTTTTTTTTTCATCATATTTAAATGAATTTACATTATTTTTATATTTGAAGTGATATTGGGTTTTTTTCACTAATATGGAGAACATTCTATATCATTATTCTAACAGTTCTTTCTTTCCAGATAAATCAACACAAAAATACTAATTAATATTAATAATAAACCACCAATCATTCCCTCACTTATATAAAAATATATTTCCTAAAGAAACATAATTTGCCCCTTAAAGTCGTGTTTATATTACTATTTTAATAAATCACAAGGCAATATTTTAATTCTCTGAAATATAATAATGCTCTCTCCAACCCTTGATATTCTTACTACAATTTTTAACACTCTTTAAAAGTTTATGTAAAGGCCATAAACTTTAAACACCTATGTTAAAATTATTAAAAATACAATATTTTATAAAACTTATAGGAAAAAGGTGATTCAAAATAAATAGTCTGCTTAAGTTGAAAAAATTGAAAGAAATTTATAGCTTACACATAAACAGTTTTCGAATATAATTACAAAGAATATCACTGCACATTTAGCGTTAGGCTACTTCCTTTTCTGTAATTAAAGTCTTATTTATCCCATCTCGTTCCGTCTTATAATTCTAGGTTAATTCCTGGTTCGTTTTAATGTCAGCAAAGAACAAACACAACAGTGAATTATAATTCATTTAGCTAATCATTATGACTTTGTAACTTTCTCTGATAATACAAATAGTGTGCAGAATAAATAATCGTAACTCCATATACGACATTGAATGACGTCATTATTAAATGATGCTCATACCATTGAATTCGGTTTTTTTCCCCCTTTGCCCTTAAAACCGATCCTGAAGGCGTATAATTAGTCTCTAAAAACCTCCATAGGTGGATTGCAACACGAATTCATGGGAAATGATTGTGTGATCGTCATTAGTGAAAGTTCGTTGTTTGTCCTAGGTCAAAAGCGAGGGCTGCCACATGCCCCATTTCTGATTCGTAAGACAGCCTGGAGGGATTTTCATTGAAAAAGATGAAATTCAGCAGTAATGGAAAGGTTCCTCAGTAATCCCGAAAGCTTAGGGATGGGACTTCTTTCACAGTTAAGTTAATGGTCTTTATTTATACCAATAATTTTTTGTAATTACTTAGCCTGTTTAACTTTTTTAACCTAATTGTTATTTAATAATTTGCATTGCTAATTTTTTTTTTTATGAATGAGGGTTTTTTTTTTTTTTTTTTTTTTTTTTTTTTTTTTTTTTTTTTTTTGTGGATGGATAGTATATTGCTTTCTTCTGACCCTTTAAGCAAAAGGAAATTAAGCAAACATAAAATTATCATTTTCGGGTCACATTAGAGAATACTATAGAATTATACGAGAGTGGTTTTTGTTTCCGATGTATAATGATGAATCCAAATCTCATTGACGGTGGCAATTCGTCAACAATCAAATTTTGATTAAACAGCAAGTAGCTGTCAATACAAAACTAATCAATAAATCAGAGTCAGATTTGTTTGGGTGCCGTTTAACAGATGGCAGTACATAATGAGAACACCAACTTGCCATAGCAACGCCCTCTGTCGTCAGAAAAATTAATTTTGAACAATCCTCCCAGAAATTAATTTCATAGAATTCAAATTAAGTAGAACACTTGAAGTTTAAATTTTCAATTTTGGAAGATTTAAGCATTTTTAAAAATAAGTAAGTCCTGAGTTTGACCTTGTAAATTAAAACTAAGGATTCGGTAGAATACTTCGTAAAATTTTAATTTTAAGCGCAAGAGAAAAAAAAAGGTGATTATTTTTTGGCTGCGTTGATATTAAAATATTATTTAGTGACTTTTAGATATCTCTAAGCATAACTGCACCATGAAAAAAAAATTGCTTGCTATTTCTTTATTATTTCTTAGTTCATCAATGAAGTAATTTGTGAAACACTTGTATTCTACAATTATTATCAGCATTATTCTAAATTATGCTAGGAAAGTATTGAATTATTCCTGTCCACTAAGAAAGTAAGCTACGTTTCCACAGATAAATATTGGTTCAAATTTTTCCCTGAAAAAAAATTTATTCCAAAATCAGTTTTAAGAGAAACACATCGGATATTCTAAAACTGTGTATCAGATATCAATTAAATACAATCATAAAAGGATATCAGAGTAGTAAATGATTAAAGAAAAACTAATAATCAGAATCTTTATTTCGTTTTTGTGATAAAGATCTTTAGTCAATATACTCATAAATTATTTTAAAATACGTCGAAATTAAGGGTAACAGAACTATAAAACAAAAAGTTGTGAAATAATTTGAAAAATCATGAATTTCTTAAAATCTAACACAAAATCATTTTAAAACTTCAGATACTTAATAACATTTCTATACCTATGATGTCATCCAATTTTTAATTTTAAATTAAGAAGACGATACTAATTTTTGGAATTCGTTGAACCGTAGATGTTTACTTTTATCTGAATCAAGTTTAAAATTGCTCATCTTTTTCTGTCTTCGTAGATCATAATAATATATATTCAGTTTTATTCATTAACTTAAAAACTCATAGTTTCATAAAAGGGTCGTCATAACATAAGTTGTTGTTTGGGTTTATATAGAACATTTATTTTAAAGTTCTTCAATTATTTTCTCACAAACAAAATTCTAATTTCTTGAATGCCGTATTTATAGATTTGGAGGATGAGCTAATATGAAAAACTTCTGAAATTTCCCGATTCATCAAGAGATTCAATGATTAATAAAAAATGAAAATATCTCAGTTCAGTGAGTCTTGTTTCTTACATATACAAAACTGTGTATTTTTAATTCAATTTTTAGTTAAACTCTCCTCAAGCGCATTTTTTCAGTTACAAATCAATAAAAAAAAAATAGTATTCTACTTTTTTCTGAGTGTCCCACACTAACGAATATTCTAATTGTTTATTTTAATAAGTTAATAAGTTAGTTTAAAGTTTTTTTCCGCTCATCTACATGAAAAAAAAAAACGTTGTAAAAACTACTAAGTAGACACACGCAAAAAACCCTGTTTTCGTAAATCTTGATTGGAACTTTATTTATACTTCTTTCAAACGGCTATTACATACTTTTTTTTACATTGTTTTTTAAAAAAATTGAGCTTACACCAAAACTTTAGATACATGTATTTAAATTACAAAATTCTTTAACATCATTTTAACTCCTTCGCAATTTCAACACATTTTATCGAAAGACTTGCATAATTTTAACTATGGTGGAATACAAATATCGGAGATCCTTAATTATTTTATACTTCAAAATTAAACAGATCTTTTAAGAATTTTCTGTTTGCCAGGATAGCAAAATATGTTAATACAAAAAAATAATAAAGTGAAAATAATTTGCACAAGTTATATTTTTGCCTTCTCTTCATCAACGCATTGAAATGAAAAAGACAGTGCAAAATTCATTCCCTTCAACTTTCAAAGCAACGTTCAAGCGTATTTAAAATAATATAAATTAAAGATAATAGCTCGAAGTATAAGAAATGAACTCTAGTTACCATTGGTCAGCTTGCCGTTTCAAAAATTAATGTAAACAGAATGTGAGACACTATAACATTTTTATATATTATTTTAGAGAACGAATAATTACTTTTATATTTAAATTACAGAGCAATGAATAATCCCTAGTAAAAATTTAAAGCGATGTATTGAAGCTTTAAAACTTCATTACCAAATACTCTACTACAAAAACAAATAGGTTTGTTTTTATTAACGTCGCACTAGAAGCAACACAAAAGTTATTGGCGACGTACCTCGTAATTTTGAGCCTCAGTCAAGTGACGAGGACGATACCTGTGCTGGCACCCCCTCTCCTAACTTCCTCAATCCACCACCTGGAGGATATTGGGCTCAACAGATTTAACATGCAACAAGAAGGGCTACATGGCGGGTCTTTAGTGGCATCAAAGCTCAAACCCTCGACTCTCTGAAAACAGCCGGCCACGAGTCCGCGACAATGATCACTTGGCTTCTGTGGCCACGCAAAAATAAATAGAAACAAACCACAAATTATAGCTTTTACAGATATAAAAATATAATGAAAATGTAAAAATATATGATCGTATATATAAATAACTGAGAAATTTACAATGAAAAAAAAACATGCAATTTTTATTTTTATTATAAATCCAATAGTTTCATTTTATTGGAATTTGTTAACTTGATTTCATATCTTTCTCATCATAAAATATCAAATTAATCAAGCTAGAATTTAAAATGCTTTATGGTTATTAAAATTCGGTATCCATTCTTTGAAATCGTGTCATAGCTTTTCTCAAAATTTTTATCCAATAAATTCTCTAATAAAAAGTTTCCTTCCCATTTGACGGATTCCAGGAAATAAAATAAATCTGAGTTTCAATATTTCAAAACATTTCTCATATGACTTATTTGAAGATAGAAAGGTTCTTTAGAAGTAAAAACGGCCCAAATTAGTTCACTAGCTTATTGTTTAACCTACATCTAGAAACCTACATGGATCAACTGAAGTATTAATTTTTGCTTCAAAAACTGATACTTTCAATGCCAGCATAACTTAACATTTTTATCAGAGAAACATATTACATAAAAGATTTTTTCTCTTTAAGAAAAATTCTCTTCTTTTGTTTAGAAAGACTAATCATAATGTCCCAGAGTCATCAAAAATGTGTGTTAATATGAACAATTTTCCGAACCTCATAACTAACTACTGAAATAATTTGTCTTTTCAGCATACGAGGGTAACGTAAAGTTTTAATTATTACAAAGAAATAATCGAGTTATCTACATAAAAATTATTCTGCATTTAAAAGAACCTTATATTCATAATATTAATGACGGTTTAATTTTTGAAACCATACAAATCACATATATTAATGATGATTTGTTTGGTTTCAGAAAGGCGTAGATTGAAGAAACCCTCAGTATAAAAAAGATCAATCTGCTGAGTTCTACAATGATGACCTTCGAAAGGATGATGACATGTAGAGAAGTCTTAAAATAATAAATAAAAATTAAGTTTCGATCTCGATTATTTTTTGGAATAGTTAGAACTTTACGATACATGGGATAATGCACGTTACTTCAATCTACGGCTTCCTGAAACCAAACAAATCGACATTAATAGCTGTATTTTATAAAATTATATATATAAGGATCAATCAATATATGCGGAATAAATTTTATCCAGTTATCTCGATTTATATCGGTAAGAATTAAAATTTTACGATACCCTTTCTGTATGTGTGTGTTGTTGATGGGTAAAATTTTAAATCACTGTTTCGTAACATGTCCGTCATAAAATTAAAAAGATGTTGGGCTCATTTGATTTTTAAAAGTATTTATGAAACTTGCATTGATAAAACCGGTGAAATTGGGCCTGAAATATTTTTTCTTTAGATCGACTTTTTTGACTGATTGGTCGCACTTAGAAACAACACGAGGGCTGTTGTTGAAGGACCTCGAAATTTTTTTAAGTCGAAACCTACCATCTACATCTTAATATTTAAAATCTCAAATATTAGCTCTTAATAAATAAGACGTTATAAAACTCATTAAAAATTAAATGAAGCATCTGCTTTAGAGAATTATATTTTATCCACATTATTTTATCCACATTGGGCTTTTCCAGGATTATCCGAATCAATATTTGACGAATGCACTTTTCTAAACAAAATCTTTGCGCGTGTTTGGTTTAATTAAATGCAAACGTATGAAATTTTTCGGAGTTAACTGTAATAATAGAAGACTTGAATAATTTTTATTATCACACATCACAATTTATTTTTTATCTTTCTTCGTTTTAATATCTCATTAATTTATATACATTTTCCTTGTGAAAGAAATACATTTCAACCAAAGAATGAAAACTTCGCTAAAACCGTATAATGTCACTTAAAAAACACTTTCATTAAAAGTGTTCATTCAAAAAATTACATATACTTTTATACAAATCTTGATTTCAATCTATCGTGTAGCATCCATTTACGCTACAAAAATTAAATGAAATAACGAGAAGCCTCTGAGGCCTCGCCAATCCTCCGATCAAAAACCTGATCTGGAACAACTTCAATTCAAGAGACAGGTTAGATTCGGTCTAAATAGGTCTCGGAATCAGTTCAAGAGCTAGTGATGTAATACTTCAAACGAGGGGTCATAATGATCAAACCGGCAAAAACTCAGTTGTGAGTGATGTACTTTCTACTAGATATCACTCTCTGATATGAAGGCGGCTGACTCATCTTGAGGGTGTTTTGTGACATTTGAAACGGAGTTTACAAAAGGTGTGTTTGGATTACCGGATTTAGTATGTGACTAAATTTTGTTCTCTTATTTTCTGTTCAGTGTTCAAATAATTGTTTTATTAAAAGTTATGAAATGTTTCAAGAACGATAACTCAAGTTTTGCGTAATGCTCGATTTATTTACTAAACTTGTGCGTGGAAAAGGATACAAGGAGTGTGAGCTTTAAATTATCAATGTGATCTAGACTAGAATTAAATTTTTTAGACTAGAATTTAACATAGGAGTTTTTTTTCCTATTGTGGTGTTTCATGATCGAATTGTTTTAATTTTGCATGTGTAAGTTACGCTTAATAGTGCTTTATTGATTTTCTACTTGAAGTAGTGCTCTCAAAAGCTGAAAGAAGTAATTACCTTCAATCATATTTTATCTCTGATATTTTAGTACCATACTGTATTTTTTGTACGAAAGCTTTACAAAAGATATACTAAGTATTCCTAACAGCTAATCTATAAAGAAACTTATCAGCTCCAAGTACAATTTTTTTTTTATTTTAAATAAAGTTATCCATGTGTTTTACAACTCAGTGAATGATGTCAAATTATACTTGTAAATTCTTGTTTTAAAATAATAAACTGAAATCAATATATAATACTTGTAAAATACTATAAAAACTATTTAAGAATTGGAGTTTCTGGAAGGATTAATCCAAAATGATTGATTTCATCTTTTGAATATTATAGATAAAAAGGAAAAATAATTGTTTTCTTTCAGAGGAGATTCCTTATAATAGCTTTAACAGAATTTTTCAAATGAAGCATATTTTATATCTTAGTTTATAACACATACAAAAGAAGGAATGAAGAAAATTTTCAAAAGCGATATCAAAATTTTCTTTTCAGTATAGCTTTATTTAAATAACATAATTTATTTGCACGTGGACTTTCAGCAACACTTATTTTAAAAAATTTGATGCCTTTTTGCTCGATCAATCATTTGTAGTTTTTAGTGATTAAGTCTGAATTTTCGAAAAATCAATCGAAAAGCACTGAATATAGTTTCACATTGATGCTGAATATATTTAATAAGCTGAAGTATTAAGTGAAAAAAATGTATCAGCGATGATCAAGTGGAAATATTTATCATTCTTTTAAAGCAAAAAAGCCAGATTTTCTGTTAAATGCTTCACATAATTCTTTCCGATCCAGATTAAAAAAAAAACAAGTATACAAAAACTCAAAAACTCTATTTCATTAAATAAAACTACAAAGTAAGTGAAGCAAAATTTCCTCCAGGAATAATTTATTACCAACTTTATTTTAAAATATATTTCCATTGCTCTTATACACTTTAAATAACTTCACTGAACGATTTTTCATTGCAAAAACCCTGCTCTAATAAATGGGGTGCTCCACTAAAGCAGGTGCAGTTATGATGCATTATATAAAATTATATTTCAACGAAAAATGTCCTTTTCGAAACGAGAAATAAGGGAAACTAAAGAAGATACCAAATTCGTGGCGCAAATAGTAACAAAAGGATCAGAAAGTTGCGCACGGATATGTTTCGGAAAACCTGCCTCTCCTCATCCGCTTCATAAAGATGCCGCCTGTTGGACGGGCGAGACGTCCAGAGGTATCCCCCGATGGTCAGCGAAGGGAAGAAGCAATGACAGATGGCTCCCGCCGACAATATCGGTCTCAGTCTGTGGCCAGTTCAGACCCTCGAAGTCCCTACTTCACTCACTATTTTCTTCGTTCTTCAAGAAAACACAGAAACTTTCGTCGGTCCCCCAGTGTGGCTTGCGTCCCACAATATGATGATGTTTGTTGTCCCCTAAGGAATTTAAAGGAGGAAAGGAAAAAGAAAAGTAATATACCAGGACTCAATCTATTGTTGTCCCCAAATGACCCAAAAGCTGCTACCATTCATCAAAACTATTACCCAGAAGGTGGATGGGGTTGGGTTGTACTTTGTTGTGCTCTTATCTTTGATGTCATCATCAGCACTTTACATGTATCTGCAGGATTTTTCATCTTGGAAATACGGAATCAATTTCTAAAAGGGGAAGATTCGATAGAACCAGGTAAGTGGTATCAATCATATTATATATAACTATAATTCGATAAAGGAAATTTTTTATATTGTGGTAACATTTTTAATTATGCCAAAGCTGTTTAATATAATTCCTGATTTCATATGATCTATCAATTTTTAAATATTTATTTTTCTAAGAAAAAAATAGTATTTATCATTAAACTGAACAATGATTATCATTTAAACAACCCAAAATTTCAATTTCTTTAAATTTTAAGGAACTGATTATTAGTTTTGAACTATTGAATCAAAATTTAACTATATTTGTGTGTGTGTGTGTGTGTGTGTGTGTGTGTGTGTGTTAGAATAATACCTAAAGTATAGAAGTAAATTTATGATAAAAGAAACAGTTGTCCTGATGAAAAATATGCCTTCAAATGTACATTTTAAATACACAATCTAAGCTCCTGTAAAATTTATCAATATAAAATGCCTTTTTTGATACCATTAATCAACATTCAGTGCACACAGTTCCAAAAATCATTAGATATGCATAATAATTACAATTGCCAGAAGAGTTTCAGAACATTGCGTAAATATTTTATCATTTTTAAAAATCCCAATTAAACAAAAATCCTATTTTGATTGTGGAAATTTATTTAATTCGTTCGGCATAATTACGTTATTTCGTTGCTTAAAAACTTAACATATGGTAGTAAAAACTGTTTAAATGAAATAAGTACAAGAACTTTGCAAAGTTTTAATAAGACAAGATTAGAAGTATATTAACAAATGTAGTTTAATTTGTCTGTCAAAAGTAATACTAAAAAATGCTCTTTTGAATGTATTGAAATCATTATTTTAGTACTGTTTCACATTCTTTTTCATTGGAAAAAGGTTTAAAGAGCACAAAAAATGGAAATTTACTGCATATTGAAAAGACCAAAAACGTTTGCAACTGTACAACTTTATATTGTGAATCAATAGAATGAGAATATTTTTCTTTAACACAAACTACCGTAAAAAAAAAACTGGTCAAATTATGAATAAATACATTCTAATAAAAATAAATTTAATCGTTCGTGTAAATGTATCAACACACTCTAAAATAAATATTTTTAAGTATGTCTCTTTTAGATATACTTAAGTTAACTGTAATTTTATTTTATTAGAGAAATGGCATATTTTCAGGAATCGAAATGCCCATATCAAAACTGAAAAACTTTAATAGTAATTTTTAACAAAATGATAGCATTCACTTTTAATTATAAAAAATGTGGTGAATTTAAATCATTTCATAATATTTCTTTGTGCAAATATGACTACTATAATTTTATATAAAGTATTAAAATATAATATTTTACGTTAAAACACCTTAAAACACATTAAATGTACCAAAATGTCAAAAATTTACTACTTCTAGAATTTAATTAAGAGAGAGTGTGTGTTCTTTATTTACGTATATAATTATCACAATATTATGTAATCAAAATAATTGTTGATAAATAACATTATGAATGCTTTCGAAATGAAATATTTCACTAAAAATGCATAAAATCTGTCATAAATTTTCCTCAAAAATGTTTATAATACAATCGCTTGTATTGTGGATTAACTTTTAAGAACTACCCTTTTCACCCAACTATCCTTTATGTACCCAAATGAGTATATTGATTAAGAAATCAAACTCTGTTAATAAGATTTAAAGTTTTGAACGGAGTCTGATTATTTAAAGAAGACTTTAAGTCATAACTGACAAAAATATATCAGTATTTAATAAATAGATTTTAAGGAAAATTTTGAAAAAGGACTTACCAAAATAGTGTTTTCCCTTAAAAAAAGAAAGAAAATAGAAATTGCTCCTTTTTTTTTCAAAAATTCTTATATATTTTAAGTTTTAGGTAAGCAGAGAAGCTTTTTAAGCTTAAAATCAAATAAATAATATTATTTTATATTTTTCGAGGTTTTCAAAACTCAAAATCTGATGTACTCAGTTGTATACATCCGGTCGTAATTGAAGGTTTTCTGCCGTACCCAATATGTTTGAAATTTTCTTAGATTTTTAGAGGTTGGAAATTAAATGTACAGTAATGTGGGGGGAGGGATATGTATTTCATTGAATTTTACTTAAAATTGAATTTTTGGGGTTGAAAATTGTTCTTTTATTTCGTTTGAAAGGATATATTTTAATTTTGTACAAATTTTTCAAAACACGCAAACACATTAAAAAAAGCTGAAAACGATTCGAATACCAAAAATAAATGAAAAAAAATCAAAGAATTTATTATTTTTAAAAATTGGTTTTAAAGTAACTGATATTAAATTCAATAGTTATGAAATTCTTAATACGAAGTAATGTTAATGGTAATTCACATCGAACACTTATATATATATATATATATATATATATTTAATGACAGTTACATTTATTCTTTCAGTTAAAAAGTCACCATTAATAAAGACATAAAACGTATTCCAATATGCCATGTCTATTTTACTTTATTTAACATATATGTAATTCTCGCCGTATCTTAATAAAGTGACCCTTAAAAGAGTCTGAGCTCCTTTCTCTAAACAGGGGGAAATATATATATTGAACCAAGGTAAAACAAATGTACTATTTAATAAACCATTTTCCAAAGAATATTGAAAAAATTAAAATATGTGAGTGAAATTGAGGATCGCAAAGAGGGTGTTATATTTAATGCATAAAATATGTTTATGTTTGTTTTATTAAAACAATGAAAGTCTTTTGAAGTTCCATTCTATTCTATAAATAATATAATATTTATGAAAAGTTCTTAGTAAATCGAAAGATTTAATTAGGGTTTTTTGTCAAAAAATTATTCATATTATCTGAAGAATTTACTTATAAAGGAATATAAAATTTATTAGTTACAAGAACTAAAATTCTACAGCAATATTTTTATAAACGAACATTTCTGAAAAGGACAAAAAAAAACATTTTGAACTATGGGTAACAAATAAGTAATTGTGCCATTTTTTTTCATTTAAAAAAGAGTGTTTATATATATATATATAATTTTCAAATTCTTTTTCAACAGTCAAAAAAAAAATTGTTCAGCGAATTTACCTTGCGGTTCTCAAGAGGATAATGCTATGCAAACACATTATCTCGTTTATCTAATTAAATGTTCGAGTCACGTTTGTTCTTGTGTTTTCATTACATTATTTTATATGATTTATCATACTCTATCGATTCTACTTCTTCCAGCGAGCTGACGTTAATTTTCAAAAGTTTAAGCAAATGCCGTACATTTCCGCAAATAAGACGATAGATGAATCACTAAAAAAAGGTCCCCGAAATCCAGGTCGTCTTAATGGAGATATACAAAAAAATTAAATTAAAATTTATATAATCATTATAAAATAAAACAAATCACTCACCAATGTATTTATAATCATACAAAAGTTTCACCTTCATCATCTAAGGCAAATAGTTCCTCAAGTACATTCCCATTTCCGCAGTAGAGAAACTCGTTATATGGGTCCCATTCTGTACCTAGGGAGTCGATTTTAGTTTCTTCATCAATATACTATAACAAAAATCGTTTTCAGTGCCATCCATAGCATTAGAAATCCCACACTTTTTTAAGGATTTGTCAGAGGTACGTGTGAGCGCATGATTCGGCACATGCTTCTGTAGACAGAGATTCCATGTTTAAGAAAATAAACTTGTTAGATTGATTGTATATTAAAGTCGCACTTAGAAGCAACACTAGGGCTATTGGCGACGGTCCTCGTAATTTTAATCCTCGGTCAAGTGACGAGGATGGCACCTGAGTCCTTTTCACACCGTACTAACAGCAGGGCTTGAGTCTCGACAGACTTAGAGTGCATCAGCCCTGCTACATGGCTGTTTTTAGTAGCATTCGGTCTCGAACCCATGGCTCGACGAAACAATACCGAACTCGAGTTTGCGACCATGACCATTAGGCTCACATAGCTAATACACTCGTTAGAGTTACATTCGAGTTCATTATATGGTACGTGCTTCTTTATGCAGTACTACCACATGCAAGAAAGTAAAACTTTTCAGATTATAATCTCTGATCAAAACTAAATTCATATGCGGTTGATAGTTTGGGGTCATCTTATAGAACAGATATAGGCTTAAACTGTAAAACTTTGATGAAAATTTATACTTTGTCTTATTAGAAGGTAGTTTCATCTTCGGAACTATAAGATAAATAAAAACTTAAACGAACCTCATCTTTTAGTTTTTCGATATCAACTCCCTCGTTAAGCTAATGAAAAACTAAACAACAAACTAGACAGAGGTGAGATAGAGTTAAAGCCACGTATAGATTTTATTATTACATTTATTAGTAAGTGACGTTAATAAGTTGAGTCTAGATAATAAATTAGATTTTGTAGCAGTTGACACTTATTTCTTCATTACCTTATTTATAATTAATATATAGAGTGTATCAGAACTAATCATTCAAATTTGGTGGAGAAGTAGGGAATAGCAAAAGAAGTCGATTTCGCTTAGGAAAGCATGGGTCCACTCGAAAGCATAACACTGCAGAGGGTAGTGTATTTGGACATTGTGAATTCTCAAAAGGAGTGGCTGCGGTAGTCTAGTGGCCATGGTCATGGACTCGCGACCGGCGTTGTTTTCGTCGAGTCGTGGGTTCGATCCTTGATGTCACTAAAGACCCGTCGTGTAGAGGAGCTGATTCTCGTTAAATCCGTCGAAGTTCCAAGTCCTCCTGTTGGCGTGATGTGGAAATTTGGAGAGTGAAGTGCCAGCTCACTTGTCGTCCTCGCCACTTGACCGAGGTTCAAAATTACGAGGTCCATCCTCAATAGCTCTGGCGTTACTTCTCAGTGTGACGTTAATAAACAAT
Organism: Nephila pilipes; assembly: GCA_019974015.1. Classification (NCBI taxonomy): domain Eukaryota; kingdom Metazoa; phylum Arthropoda; class Arachnida; order Araneae; family Nephilidae; genus Nephila; species Nephila pilipes. The sequence continues at coordinate 632,620 of BMAW01019932.1, forward strand.
CAGTTCAATTCAAATCTCAGTTGTAGAATGAATGCTTCAATGAACTTGCAGATTTGCAGCTAACTTAGGTGCGGTAAAAGCAAGCGGCAGGAAAGCAGCGCAAATAAATACAAGACGCTACCTCACTCGGCGCATACCAAATCATCAAATGCTTGGACGTGTTCTTCTATAACTGGTGTAAAACCGGATCATTTTCCTGTAATTATCATGATACAGGAAGGTTGCAATCGATTGTTACAGTCGAGGAAGGTATAATGACTGTCGAAGAACAACCATCAGAGGAAGTATTGCTCGCAAGTTTATTTCGTTCATAACAGAGTAGAGAACTAAATTAGAAACGTATGAATCCGTTTAATATGAAAAGAGTGTAGTTCATACTACTATTACAATGTCCAATTGCGACTGGTTGCAGCTTGCCATATAGTTTTTAATATGAACAGAAGTTGAGGATACACATCACCCTCCACAACGTCATGCGTTTGTATGTTCTAATGCTTTCCTATGCGAGATCGTAAAAAGTTTTAAGGAAAAATAGTATAAAAGCCTTTTATGCACAAATTTTGGTCACATAAAACTCAAATAATATACTAATTAAATGCATTCAGAGATCCATTCAAAGTAGCTATCTTAATTTCTTTCATAAAATAGTTAGGAAATATTCTCTTTTTAAAACAGTATTTTTCTCCTTACCATTTGTTTAAAGTTATTAAAAACTTGAAGGGAGTATGTATCCTAAAAATATGGTATCATAATTCATTTGAGTAATTCAAGTCATGATTCTATTTTGTTTACATCTAGAAATTAATGTAATAAAAAAAGAGAGAGTTGTGGATATTATAAAACTTTTCACTTAAAAACAAAGACTTTGGCTAATTCATATTTTTGGACATTTAAAAATTTTTGAAGTGTTTGTGTTTCGGTTTCGAATTAATGTGATAAAATGTTGCATTCATCTAAATCAAGTTTCAAGATATCATCAAGAGAATTTTATGGATGTGAATGCAATTTTGTCCATTACATACGAACTAACTGTTATTGCATTATTTATTATTTTATATCAGAAAATAATAATTTAATTTTCATATATTACCAATTAGGGCCTATAAATAAAAAAAAAACTTTGATTCTCTCTCACCTCTTGCTTTTAGTAAAATCCGTATAAGAAAAGCTTAAAAAATTTCTCCAACTAATTTATACCTTATTTTTGCTCAAAATATTTTCTCTCAAAATACATTTAAATTACTAACCATGCTTCTTCAAACTGTCACACTATTATTGAAGGAAAATTTTCACAACGTAAGGCCACCTCTTTATCGAAAATAGTTCAGAATTGTTAACTGTCATTCTCTAGAGCTAAGAAAAGATTGACTGAAAAATCCTTAGATGTTTACATTTTTATGGTAAAACTAAATACTCCATACTATTTCAAATTTCGATAAATTATTCGTAAAATCATATTAAAAATTAAAATTCATAATCTTCTAAAATAATAACGCATTTTACGTACAAAAACAATATTTGAAAACAACAGTTCTTTGAGAGATTCCTGAATGTACAAAAATATACACATGGATTTTTCAAATTAAAATCCTCTCATGCAAGGTAATTGAGTACCGTAAGGCCACGTTTAGCGCTTCCTCCATTAACGCTGTTTCGTTATAACACGATTAATTTGTTTTTATACGTATCACTTTGTATTTTCATGCCTTTCATCCTGTTTCTTATTAATTTATTACAAATTAATTTATAGTGGGAACCTATTGACCATATCGAAAATACTAAACAGAGAAAAAAAAATAATGGTGTATATATGTACAGAAAGTTGTGGGTAATACTTTCAGCTTTTGTATATTATGCACGATACAATACTTATAATCTGTATTTGTTTTCTTTTTAAATAATGTGTGATAGTAGTGCTAATAACTTTATTCGCTTTGGTCATACGAATTGTCATAAAAATAAATTAACTATTCAAAATTCCTAGCTTATCTAGAAACTATGTAGAACTCAAATAAAATTTGAAATTAGTGATAATTAGTGAAATTAGTGATTAGTGATTAGTGAATAAAGAACCCAAGGTATTGCAACAGATTTTTTTGGTAACAGTTTGCTAAAGATTACCGAAATCGTTGATCAAATTGTAGCGAATTATCCAGATAGTGAAAGGATTGCAAAAGCGAGATAAAGCGTTTTAAACGTGATCTCTCGCTACCAACATTTGCTTAACGAGAGGAAAAGAATGCAATAAATGACATTAAATAACTTCATTGTAAAAAATTTAAGTTTTATGGAAATCAAGACGTTAATCACATAAATGTACTTTATATTTATGTGTGTAAGTTTGCGTTATGCAACTTGCATTGTAAAATGCAAATTAAAATAAAATAACTTAAAATCAAAGTAAAATTTTGTTTTAAGGTCATATTTTTCTTTCCTACTAATTATAAGTTAAAATGACTTTGTTTGGTGCTCCTTCATATAGCGCTTTGTCGCTTAGGTAAACATCCTAAGACAAAAATGAGGTCTTATTGTAGTTGACGAGATATGCACAGTTACGTTGAAACATTGAACGACATATAGGACAAAAATTTCACTTTATTCCTCCCTAAGAAATGACAATGTATATATTTTTAAAAAAATTAATAATCATGTCTATTTTTATTGGTAAAGGATAAATTTATATAATATTTATAAAATAAATTTCAAATAAATTGTGATTTACAGAATGAGTAACCTATGTAAAATGAAGTTAACTATTGCCTTGCATTGAGTACACAATCAAAGTTAATGGCTTGGGATCTAATAAAATATGCATCATATGAAAAATGCATCGTTAAACACATTGCATTTTAGAACCAATGATACAACAATATCTTTCGTAATAAAACTTCTCACAGTTCCCAATGTTATGTAAATTATCTCAAGATAAATTGAGATATTTAATACATTAAGCAATAAAAATTATTATAATAATTCAGAATATATAATTAAGAAAGAAAAAATCATGCAAATTTTCCGATCAATATCAAATTTTTATTCTAGAAAGTGTCATGAAGAAGTTGATCGACTAGATCGAGAAGTGATCCATCATGTGTAACCGAAGACTTTTTTGACGTAAAATTTCAGGGTTTTATTAATCCATCGTATGACTCAATGATCATTAATTTTGGGTTTCCTTGTCATATCGAAGAGTAATTTAACGTTGCGAGAAACCGATGACCAAAGTGTAAGAATACAAAATAAAGATTAATGACATCTGCCTGAGCCACGCTTTCTTTTGTTGTAAATGATTTTTTTTAATTTAAAATATTATACACACACACACACATGCACACACACATATATAAATATATAAATACCACGAATGATATTTAAGGTTTGTTTCAACATCAGTCAAACACTCAGAACACATGGCCGAAATAAGCTTTTTTTTATTCTGTCAGACTTTAGTCGAGCTTCGGCCATCGAGGCCGAAGCGAAATCTTAGATCATCATCAGAGAGGAGTGTATGAGCAAGAGCGGACGTTTAGCTGTGTTTTTGGTTATGTAGCAGGGATCTTTCACAATAAAAGTCATAGAACATGTGGTAGGAATGAAGGAATTTCGAAAGAATTTAAGTGCAAACCTAAAGTATGGTAGGGATCTTCCCTACAGGTATGAAGCCTAGGAACAGCATTGTCAGTGAATTTTTAAGAACGCGTGATTGAAAAAATTTAAGTTAAAAAGGAATGGTATCAGGAAATAAGAATGAACGCTATAACTTTTAAATAAGAGAATGGGAAAAATTCGGAAATTAAATTATTATTCTAAGAAACTAATATGAATTAAAATTAAATCATTACAAGTATATATATATATATATATATATATATATATATATATATATATATATATATATTAGAATCTTATCATTCCAAGGTATATTCAATTTTGTTTCATGTTAATTAAAAAATGCATCAATTTTCACAGATTAGTATTATTCTCTTATTTTCTTCATACAACATGCATTCATGAAACGAATATTTTAAACTTTACTCTTCTTTTTTTTTTTATTAAAAAAATTACAATGTCAAATATTTGTGAAACTTCTTTTCTTATTTAAAATAATTAAACATAGTCATTATTGCATTCTATGTGATCGAAACATGTTATAAGTTCTAACACATTTATACAAAGTAAATTAATAGGAATTTAAAAACTATAACTAAGGAAAGGAATAAAAAATAAAATAAACAATACGTAGGAATTTTACATTTCCCAAGAATAACCCAATGAAATTATAATAAATATATTTCCCTTTGAATTTATTTATAATCTTTTATTAATATTTATATATATATATATATATATATATATATATATATATTATTTAGAAAAGAAATATAATATGAATTATTTTATTTCTTATGATAAATTTAATTATTTAGTTTATATTGTACTTAGAGAAAATCTTATTAAATATAATGACAAAAAAATTGAACAAACTAAGGGAATTACTCGATGAAGGCCTATAAATAATAGTTTGGCGAATATTTAATTACATTATTATGAGCAATTATATTGATAAAGATAATTTTAATTACTTATATATGTGATCTACTTGTTATGAATTAAAATAATCCTTCTGAAGATAAAACAAACTCAATTTTTCATCCTACATATTTAAATCTAACACTAATAAGTACTAGTAATACTTAATTTATTCTAATAATAGCAAATATAATACAAAATATTTAGACGAACCATTGAAAATTATAGATAATAACATTATTTGCAATATTTTTATGGCAAGAAATACAACTTCAAATATAAGGTATCTGTCTGGAGCAGCTGTTTAAATATTTCTATTTTTAGAAACGTTATATTTCATTGTATTATTAGAAATAATAATTTACTAAGGCATTCTATACTAAATAAATGATACTATAAAACATTTTTCACGAGTTTAATTAATGAAAATTATCCTATTAATTTTATTAATAATTATTTAAAAATGATTAAGATAAATTAAAAAAAAAATATTCGTATTTTTGTGTACAAACATATCTTTGGGTATATTATATATATGTGTGTAGACTATGGGGTGATGAGATTGTACATCCCGAATCTACGGTAGTTTGCTCTTACGCAAATGGCTGGTTGTCTATGGGGGTAATTCCATTTCAGGATTCTGTGTTGTTTTCGTAGAAATTCAATGACGATGCTTGCAGTAGTTTATTAATTGGAGAGATGAAGGATGAAAATATATACACCATGAGACGACGAATTGACCAGTTCATCGAAGCAAAATAGATGGCTGCCTCATTTAACCCATATCGGCGAAGAGCGCTGGAACGCGCTCTGGCATTCGGAGTTTACTTCCGACGCGGGTAATGCGAAGGAGAAGAGAAGCGGAAAGTGGAGGAAAACAGAACGAGAACGAAAGGTCACTCAGTTTTGTTCTGAAATAGGTGGCGCTGCATGAGCTATCACATGATGCTGATTCGTGGTGCCATCTATCGAGTATCTGAGGAACTGGTTTTACAGTACATTGGAAGATAAAATTAATTCTTTAATAATTAGCTGGAAAATCCTACACACACACACACACATATGTATATATATATATATATATATATATATATATATATATATATATATATATATATAATTCCTTTTTGAAAAACAATTATATGCTTTTTCTTTGTATTTCATTTAATTTTTGACATTAAATGGTGACTGATTTCAATATCAAATTCTTTTATTATTAATTTCTACTTTTAGATTTGAGTTTAATCATAAGAGCTGAGGTTAAGTACGTATAAAAAAATCTTTTAAAAATATACTTATCTCTTAATAATATTTCTTTGTGTAATAGTCTCTTTTCTTCCCATTTTTGTTAAAATTTTGTAAGTCGGGGATTATTATTTTCTTATAAAAGTAATCAAGTTTTTTGGCTGCTAATATGTAAACATCGCCTAACTAGACATTTAGTTTGTGCAGATCACTAGCAATTTCGCTCTTTTAAGTTTAGTAGTTCTTTTTAAGCTTAATAATTTTTAAAAAGTGTGTATGTATGTATATTTTAAATGGTTTTTTTTTTTTTTTAATTTGGCAAAAGTATATTTGATTCTTTTATTTATTTATTTATTTTCCTTTCTTTTATTTCTTCGGTTTTATTGGTTTTTTGTGAGAACTTTTACTTGTATTTTTTAAACTATTTTGTTTTAAAGTAATTTGCTGAAATGTGATAGTTGGGTCTATAATTTCTTATATAAACATGCTATTCTTCAATCCCAAGCCTGAGAGTGCATTTAGAATTATATTATCTCCATTTTTGACTTCATTTTCTTAATACTTTCTTCTTGAGATATGCTTTGTAGGTCTTGGTAATGTTTTTGATGTTTTGAACTTTGTTGTCCTTTTTTTTTTTTTGTCATTAATGGTTTTATTTTTTTATTTATTTTCATATTTAGTATGTATTATTGAATATTTTTAATATTGTATTTTCAACATAGTAAGGACTTCTTAAAATTATTATACTTAGGGTTCTGTAAATTTTAGATAATCCATTTTTAACTTTAATTTTTTTATGGCTATGGTTTTTTTGGGATGCACGGGGAATCATCTACACCAATAACTTGGAAAAAGAAATAATAATTACTGGAGTATATTATGCGTCGCTATTGCACCAGTAGAGTGAAGAAATCAAGAAAAAAAATTCTCATTTGAAAAAGAAAAGATACTCTTCCATCGAGACAACGCAAGAGTGCACACCTGTGCAGTTTCGATGGCCAGAATCATGGAATTAAAGTTCGGATTATTACAAATCCACCGTATTTATCGGATTTGGCCTCAACGACTTTTTTTTTTTATTTCCAAACTTGGAAAAAGTGGTTCGGTGGACAACGGTTCACGTCGAACGAAACGATCTTCGACCAAAAAAGGACTTTTTAGATGGCTTTAAAAAGTTGGAGACACGTTTGAAAATGTGTATAAAGATATATATAAATATATATATATATATATATATATATATATATATATATATATACAGGGTGATTATAATTAAAGTTTCAAAACGCTGTAAAAAAAGAACGACTGATCAGAATGTCGTCAAATTTGAACAGAATGTTACTGAAGAAGGGGGGAAACGTATGGCATAAGAATAAAAAAAAAATTCAAAATTTTAGCAACAGGTGGTGCTGTAAGCATCATAATTTAAAAGGGTTCGATTACAAATGACAAATGAATCGTAAAACAACGACTAAGGGGTAAGTTACACGTTAAACCAACTGTACTGTTCAATGTGCATGACTGCACAGTTGTGATATTGTTGGTCACGGAAGCCCATCCACTACAGCAAGGTCATATCACATCGGTTGGGAAAAATCGGTTTTTAATTGTCCTCAGACCAAAAACCATATAAAAAACATCTATGAAATCGGTTTTTAAATTTCGCGAGACTGACGCAAAACATGTGTTCAATATACTGTCCACCGTTGTGTGCAACAAGATGAAATCGAGAAACAGCATGTTCCTCAACTGATCGAAGTGTCTCCGGGGTCACGTTCAGAATGTGTTGCGCAATGCGTGCCTTCAGTTCAGCTAAGTGTGCAATCGGAGTACTGAACACAGCATCTTTCAGATAGCCCCACAGCCAGAAATCACACAGATTAAGATCAGGTGATCGGGGCCACCAGGCTGTAGGGAAATGACGGCTGATAATTCTAGCTTTTCCGAAATATGATTTCAGCAACTTCTTCACTGGATTTGCAATGTCCGGAGGAGCGCCATCTTGCATAAAAATGATCCCATCCACACATACACGCTGTTGAAGATCTGGAAGGACGTGATTGCGCAAAAGACATTCGTAGCGCTGACCAGTGACGGTAACGGTAACAGGACCGAAAGCACGCATCTCCTCGAAAAAATATAGCCGTATGATAAATGAGACCGTAAACCCGCACCACACAGTGACCTTTGCAGTATGAAGTGGTACTGGTTGAGTTGCGAGTGGATTGTCTGTTTCCCATATTTGGCAATTCTGTGTGATGGCACATCCTGTCAGATGGAAAATGGCTTCATCTGTTCACATAATTTTCCACAGCCATTCATTGTCCACTTCCCTGCTAGCAAGAAATTGTAAAGCAAAAGTCTCTCTTGCTCGCAGGTCAGAAGGAAACAACTCCTGCACATGGCTAATTTTGTAAAGATAGCAATGAATGATGTTTCAAAGAATTTTATGCACCGTGCTCACAGGCCTGTTCAATGTTCGGGCAATTCCCCGTGGACACGGTTGCACACCATCATTAGATTTTTCATGCACTGTTGATTCCACTTCTTCAACGACCGTCGAATCAATTTTTTTTCCTCTCTCTACCAGATTGCAAATCAAAAGAACCTGTTTTTTCAAATTTCTCAATCATTTTCTCCAGACCATTAGCAGTCATAGGTCCAATGCCTTTTTTAATACCCTTGAGTGTCCGGAATTTCTGCAGAGCTACTGGTGCACAATCATTGTTCTTGTAAAAAAGCTTTACAAGCAGAGCGCGGTCCTTCAGTGAGACAGTCATGGCGATCTTCTCAGACGCAAAACGAGGAAAAGCTGTGTACCCGACGTTTTTATAACAACTGAAATGAGTCGTACGCATGACAGGTATTTTTATTTACATATTCTGAAGCTTTCAGCGCCATCTGTTGCTAAATTTGTGAACTATTTTTATGCCATACGTTTTCACCCTTCTTCAATAATATTCCGTTCAAATTTGACATCATTCTGATTAGTCGTTCTTTTTTTACAGTGTTTTGAAACTTTACCATGTATATTTAGACCTAAAATAATTTGTTTTTCTATCTTTTTATAAGGGCTTTTTGAACGATCCTCAAAACTTTACCTTTTTTGGTACTTTAAGAAAAAAAGAATGGGCTCCCAAATCAAACTTCATAAGATTCTTCGATTTTATTTCATTTAAAAATAGCTCTAAGCGAATCTTTTGAAAGAACGAAACCCGGTAATTTCCACGGACTCCTCCATCGTCTCTGTGACGTGGTATCCCATTTTTCACCCTCAACTATACTGTTCTTCTATTATCTTATTATAAAAGATTATATATAACTTTTTTTTTCTTTCTTCACTTTCTCTGTTTAGCGGTATTTCTGATATCATCGTATTGATAAATTACTATTAATCTTTGAGCATTTAGCATCGAAAAAAAAATTAAGACCTTCTTTTTTATTTATAAGGATTTTTTTTCTTTCTTTCCTTTTTCTCTTCTTTACTTTATTGTTCTACTTTCCAAAGTTATATTCATATTTTCATGGGTAGTTTTCACGTGCCATCACATAATTTTTATTTTTCATATAACAATTTATTTTGTTCATTTTTTGAGAAAGTAACTTAGGAGACTATTCATGTGTACAATTTTCTAAAAAAAAAAAACTATCAAAAGGCACTTGTCAACAAAACTATCATTTCTAGCAAAGTTATCATAGTTAAAAAAAAAAATTACAAAGAAAAGCGAAGAATGTTTCCTGCAAAGAAAACTCGATAAATATAAAGCCAACAATATTTTTTTAAAAAAATTTAACACTACTAAGCCTTTAAAATGTGAACTGTTATCTTACTTTTAAATTCTTTCCACCGACCCAATGAATAAAAAAAAATCATGTGTCTTCATTGATTCATTGCGAATAAATTGCAAATCATTGCAACAGCTCCAATATAATTGAACTCAGTAAAATAAGAAATTCTAATTCAAAAACTATAAGGAAAACAGTAATAAGATTTATCTAATACACATTATACTTTATTTATGCAAAAAAGTTCACATGCATCTTTGAAGTAAAATTTGATTATCGACCATATGATTTAACCATACTTGACGATACATATATATAAAAAAAAAAACTATTTTTATCAGTAGTTGTGCCCAATTTGTCGATGACTTTATAACAGGGACAACACTAAACTTCCCTTGACTAACATCTGGGGTTTCTTTCTATCTTTATATTTAAGTTTCTCCAACTTCCTTCCAATCAAATGAAACGCGATTATTTTAATTTAATACACTTTTGAAGTGTAGTGAATAGATTAATCAAGTCATAAAAGAACGATAGAGAATTGAATTGAAGGATATAAGATTACAGTAGCATTAAGAGTGCTAGTTTGAAGTACATAGAGTTTCTTACGTGTCTTCATGATTTGTTGAGACTTGAACCGGGCGCTGTATGGTTGAATTGCTATTTGAATGGTTTAATTGCATCGTATTCCGGTAAGCATATTCTTTGATATGTTACAGAAGTCGTTAGTACTCACGGATAGAAACGTGAGACTGTTTGAGAGCATTCCTCTTATTAGAGGATTAATAAACTCTACTTTGAAATATAATTGACTATTTTAATTACTATGTCTGTGCTTGAACTTTATTTGAAATTTATACATAAGTTCTATATTACCAGCTTACTCGAGTTCGAGGGAGTTTAATTACAATTACTGGTGTTTCGAATGGGGTGACCAACTCTCATCAATATAAACTCAATTCAAATGGTCCTTAATCTCCGTTAATCTGTTATCGATACAAGGTCACACTCACTATGTGACGGTATCCTATTACTCATCTCGTCTGTTATCTTAAAATGTTATTCTAATTGTAAGATCTAAATTTCACTTTAACTTCAAGCACAGACAAAGTAAATAAAATAGTCAATTCTACCTAGAATATATGTTTATTAACTTCTGTAATAAAGGGAAGCTCTCAAATTGATAACTTTCTTTATCCGTGAGATCTCGAAAGTTCTAAAATATATCAAAGAATGCACTTACCTGGGGGGAAAAATGAAAGAACCTCCTGCGATTGCTCCGACCAGGTTGAGTCCTAATCTCACCAAATCTGTTGAATACTTCCGCGTTAATCACATTAATTTTCTTCTAGTTATCATAGCCTTAATCATTTTCATTTCAGTTCTCTGCCGCTTTTATATGACTTGATAATATCTATCAACTCCACTTCCGAGGTTTATTCAATTTGCATCACGTTCCATTTGATTGCGAAGAAGCTGGGATCTTACATATAAAATCAGAAGAAAAAAAAACAGATGTTAAATGAAGGGAAATAAATCGCAAAAAGACCATGATGCAACTATCGTCCACCACTGCATACTACTCCCTACTAACTCCACCATTCAATTCTTTGTCGTTTACATGTGTATCTCCTTAACTCCCTTCACTGCACTCCTTACATTCAATCGAATCTGGGTATATCACTTTTCATAATATTGGAAGGGAGTTGAAAATGTAAATAATATGAGAAAGTAAACCCAGATGTAAGTTGACGGGAAAATTATTGAAGCTTAACTTTACAATTTAGAGGGGTTTTTTTAAAACTTACTTTAGATATCTTCATGAAACAATTGTACTTTATTTTATCCTTTTCTACTTCGTTCAACTCTAACATCAAAATAACATCCAAATTTCAAATAGCTTTCTTACTCAAGACCAGTGGTTCTTAAACCGTGATACGTAGACCCTTAGGGATATGTTTATCTCCTCAGTAAGAAAAACCTAATGGTATTCCCTTTATTCATTTACCAATTAACACCCGCTAATTGGGAACTCAAGATGAAAACTCTTATAATGACTTAATAAGAAAAGGCGTACCTTATAGCCTAGAAAGTAATGAGAGGTAAGTGGCAAGTAAGACGAGAGTAATCACAACTTTCAATTTAAAAAAAATATCCTCAGACCATTTGATAGCAATCATCTCCTTTAAAATAGGATGATTCATGAGGCCTTCAAAAAGGTAAAAGGCTTCGTTTCAACTAATTCTATTTCCGACGCCTCCCGTCATCAATGATCAAAAAAAGAAGCGTAACATTTGATTCCCCTTTCAAATTTTATACATCTGTACAATTTTATTCATTTGCTTTTCCTTTCAAATTGTATACACAAACTTTATGCCCTCTGGGTGTTATCTCTGGATATATCCAGAAGACAAAAAAATTTCTCAAAAATGATTGTTTAAAAAAATGGCGAGAATAATTTGTATTTACTCTTGCAATATTCTTGCTATAAAAAAAAGACTGCGTTTTAGGTATGTTCTGTGTGTTTTTAGATGTAATTTAATGCATTTTGAAAGCCTTTTTCAAAATTCTGTGAAAATAAATCGCTGCATAGAATAAAATTTCATTAAAAATGTTTTCGAAACATTTGTGTAAAATTTATTAATTCATATTATATATTACTTATTTCATGGAAGTTTCTTTTCAAAGTTTTTGTAATTTTATTCATTAAAACAAATATGAAAATGGAAACTAAAATGCCTTGAAATTTGTGTTAGTATAAGAGACATAGCGTACTTTACCAAGATATAAAATCTGTCATCTCTCGAATTTAAAAATTTAAACTTTCTCCACTGATTAAATAAGAAAACAAAAGAAAATTTATGATCGCTTATTTGTGATGTCTTTCTAAATTTAATTTTTTCAAAAAGAAAGATTAAATCAAAATTTTAAAAATTATCTTTCTTTTTAATTTTAAAACTCCATTCAATGAAAATTGAAACACTCTTTACAAAATTTCAATAAGTAAAATCTTAGAAATAAGTTCAATGAGCATCAGCAAAAATTGTTCTCTTACATTGATTGATTTCATCCACATGAAGATATATTTTTTCTCTTTTAAAAAATTCAACTAAGCCAGTAAAATATTTTGCTTATTCAAATTTTTCTTTATTTTTTTCTTGTTTTACTAATTTCTTTATTTTCATTGTTTTAGAAATCTACACATTTATGATTGATTTTAATTTGACAGTCTTAAAGCTTAGAATTGTAATTATATATATATAAAAAATAATGATAATAATTATAAATTTCATGGATGAGTTAAAAGGAGATTAGATGTTTTGTCTGTAATAACAAGGCAAAGTATCCACATCAAGTCTATTTATTGCTTTTGAATGAGAGAGAGAGACCATATTTTACATGAGGATGAACACAGCACAAGCTACGTCTTTCCGTGTTCGTGTAAATCACATTCGAAAATTTGAGATCAGAAACGCGGTGTAGACCTTCAAGTCTGAAGCGAAGGAGAGTGAAATTTACCTTCCCTGGAATTTATATGCAGGAATTTTCTTTAAATCATGTGGTATTGGATGAAGGGATTCTCAAGGACTTTTGTTGCAGTTATAGAGTCTAGTAGGAATTATACCTACAAGTCTGCGTCAGTAAGAAAAAATGATTTGGTAGATTTTACGAGTGATTGATGACATAATTTAAAAGCTAAGTATGAATGGTATCAGAAAATAAGAATGAACTCTTTATTGTGAGTTAAAGAATAGGAAAAATTAAGAAATCTGGAAAAACTCTAAAAAAGTTGGTTTAGAAAGTTTCATCGCATTTAAAGTTACTAATTTTTTTTCTTTCAAAGGACATTCTATCTTTTTTTTACCGAGTATTCATGGTCCTTCCGTCAAGTCATGAGTTTCAGTCCTGATACCACAAAGACCTGCCCCGCAGCAGGGCTAATACTCCTGGTCCTCAAATTGTTGTGGTATGGAAGTTTGGAGATTGTGGTACCAGCTCATATATCATCCTCGTCACTTGACCGAGGCTTAAAATTACGAGGTACGTCACCAATAGCCCTGGTATTGCTTCTTAATGCAATGATAAAAAAAAAATCGATCAATCCTCTTTTAAAAATTTCCCAAGTCCACTCACAAATGGTACTTTTTTTTTAAATAAATTTCCGGAAATGTGGTATTGGATTGTCCCTAAAATACAATCAATTTAATCATAGAATTTTTATCTGGAAACGAAACTGCTTATTGCTGGATTGTTAAAATTTAGCTATACAAAGTTATTTTTACAATACCTTCGTAACGTTGATCATTTAAAAAATAATTTGTAATTATTTCGTTAAAAGAAATCAATACGATGCTTTCATACATAAAAAATATTCTTACATCAAAATAAAATTATCCTTCTTTCCTCAAAAACTATACAAAAAAAACTCAGTTATTTGTGAATTATATCAGGAAATTTGATATGTTTGTTAATAGTCTAAGAATTCGATTTTTTTTCACACAAAATCCAGCATCAAATATGTTTCGTTTGGTAAACTATTATTTTTGGGTTATATTTACGAGGTTTACTCTTGTTTACATTTAATATTACTTTATTCTCTCTTTCGTGGATTCTACTTCATCCAGCAAAACTACATTCATTCTTCAAAGTTAATGTAGATATGTAGGAGCTTAAAAGTTAAAACCACGTTTTTTATTTTTTATTCATAAATTCACTCGTTGTAAGCAATCGAGACAACAGACTAGACACAGAAGAGAAATTAATTATATTACACATGCATGCAATAAAAATTACTTTTTTGTAATTTAATTTGTTTCCGTATTATATTATGTGTGTATTTCCATTTAAATTTTTAATTATTACATGTATATAATATCTATTTTGTATAAATACATATATTTTAAAACATAGCTACTTTGTTTATTTAATACTTCATAGAAATAAGAAACTTAAATTTATCAAATTTATAAACTATATATTTTTATGGATTTAACATTTTACATTTTAATAGAAATATTTTTTAAATTATCAAACTTGAAGTTAATAGAAAATATCTTTGCAAGAATTATAATAGAGCAAATGTATCAAAGTTAAAAGTAATAGAAAAATTAGAGAACACAAATGTGAAAGAAAAAGTCTAGATAAAGAAGACATATAAAATAAGAATGGTGAATTAAACAATAATTTTAATAAATGGTTATAATATTATAATTATTAAATACTTTGTTTTTTTGGTAACAAGAAGAAAAAAAAAGATACTAAAAGATTTCCTTACTAAAAAAATAAAATTAATAGTCAATGCCTACATATTAATCAGGATATTGCTCACTTCCTAGTCAATAAATATAATATCAAAAACACTAATATCAAAAATTTTAATACAGAATATTTTACATTGAGCTTCACGAATAAATCTTTTAATAAATTTTTTAGAAAATATATAAGAATTTACTTCCAATTAAAAATATTACTATTAAAAAGTTTTAAATATAATAAAAAAAGGCAGGTTTATTAAAAATTCTAACAATATAAAAAATATGAAAAATAATCTAAAATGTAATTGCAAAAAATATAAAAAATTTATTAACATAGGGCATCAACATGTAATTATAAAATTACCAAGCATTACAAAATTGAGAGTTTTGAGGGTATTATGAATAAGGATACTGAATATAAGCAATTGATTTCTAATAGTAACCAATTTACTGAGAAAAAGATATATAGTGATTCTAATAATTTTATTTAACAATCTAGCTATAAAATGTAGTTTACCTATATAAGCATTTAATGAATACCAGTATTATATTAATTAAGATATTTATAATGTAAACTTCAAAACTAAAGATAGTAAGAAATTTATGATATAAAAAAATAAATTACAGAGCTACAAAAAAAAATTTAATAATAAAATATGTTGACAAAAAGCTCCTAGAAGTTACGCACTTGTTTAAAAATTTTACTTTAATGTAATTATTAATGAACATCTAAATGTAATTATTAATAAACATCTAAATGTAATTATTAATGAACATCTAAATGTAAATAATACTGTAGTAGAAAATAATGTTACTGATAAGGATATCAATAACACAATTACAGATCTTTATTTAAAAAAATTGTATTACAGATTAATAGCATTAAATATCACATACCTTTATAACTCCTAAAGTTCTCGTAAGGAACCTTCAAAATTTAGAATTGTTACTTGTGGATTCAATATTTATAATAGAACAGAAAGTAAAATCTTATAAAAAAAATTTACAAAAACCTATTAATAAATTTAACAAGACTGCAATTATTAACCCCTTAACTGTGACACATATTTCAGAAAAGTGGATCAAAAATGGAAAAAATTTTTGACTGATTAATTTTGTTCTTTATATTACTATAAGAGTTAGAAAATGGTTTTTTTATTACAAAAATAAAATTTTAAATGTACCCATTAATTAAAAAATAATTAATTAATTAAATAAATAATTAAAATTCAAACCTAATTAATTAAAAATATCTAAACTGTACTCCACATCGGTGTCTGAATCGGATATTGCAAAAAAAGAAAATTATTTGCAAAAAAACTCACTGAAAAACAACCGAAACTAAACAAGAAAGTGAAACTCTGCCTTAGTTTATCAATCAAAGTGTATCTTAATTTATCTGACAGCACTCACATTTTCCCTCCCTCGACTGAAGTCGTAATCGGTGAAAAACTAGGACCACTAATGCCATATATTAGGAAAATAGTGAATTAAGTATCCTAAAGTAGAAACGAACTCAGCTCGGGCTTCACAAAATAGAAACGTTAATTTTTCTCCTGCCCGAAGTCAGTTCAGGCATCACAAATTCTGCACATAATAGATGCCCGAACTGGATTCCGGTGACACTGGCAAGGGGTTAAAAATAATTTAAATATTATTAAGAATATTAAAAACAAATATATGTATATATATATATATATATATATATATATATATATATATATATATATGTATGTATATATATACCGGCGTGCAAAACTTAACTAAGTTTTGTTTTGTTTTTTACATAACACCACTAGAAATCATCTGAGAGACATGATATTCAGAAATGAGAGACAGCATTTTGTATTTAAACGATGACCGAAAGCATAGTTTCGGGAAAATGGATACAATGCATATAGTATGGAATCAAACAAAAAAAAAAGGCTTTATTGAACTCAAAGTATCATTACACATGATTGTCTGTCAAAGAGGAAGAATGCCAAGCAGATATTCCTGAGTATGGGATATGCCCTTCCTTTACTACAATGGTTGCTTCGCATCGTCTCTCCATACTCAACACCAGATTGTCCAACAGTTCTTGAGGAAAAGAGTGCCCATTCCTCAATCAGCTTCTTTTTCATTTTTTGGGTGCTCCCTGGAGGATGTAATCATGCCGCAAGGAGACTCCTCAAAGCATCCCACGCATGTTCTATGGTATTTAAATCAGGGGAGAACGCTGGCCAACCCATTCGAGTTATATCGTCACTTTCCAGTAGCTGCTGAACATAAGCAGTCGGGTGTGGCCGTCCATTGTCGTCCATAAAAACGAAGTCTGGCCCAATAGCACCTCGGAACAGACGCACATGGGGATGGATCACCTCCTTACAATAGCGATCTCCGGTTACAGAACCTCTGTCGAAAACGTGGAACTCAGTCCGCCCGTTCAGCATAACGCCTCCCGAGACGACAACTCCAGGACCACTGTAACGATCTCTTTCCGTGACGTTACTGGGATGAAACCGTGTCCCGACCTCTCTCCAAGTCAACTGATGTTGAGAATCGCTTGTGGCACTAAAATGGCTCTCGTCCATAAAGAGGACACGACTCCGTTGATGAGATGTCCCACTTTTGTGCTCCTTATTTTCTAAGGGATGCAGCATTCAGGATGGTGGGTGAATAGGCCACCTTTGTGAAGACGTCTGGCCACAGTAAACCGCGGCACTCGTTGCTGCACACAGCTGCTGAGCAATGGTGCTTTCTGACTGGTATCGAGCTCTTTTTGCCTGCAGGACGATATATTGGTCATCCACTGCAACGGCTACCCCCAATCTTTCTAACAGCTGAACCTATGGTTTGGGAGGCTTTCAAGCGCGCGAAACGACACATTTGTTGATTCCGAAGTCTTCAGCTACACTGGTCAAACTACGCCCCTCGTCCAGCTTTCCGATCATTTTTCCACGTGTTAAGCCTTCCATGTGGTTTTTTTCTAGCCATATTTTATGAAAGAACTCACTTGCAGCGAATGTTTCTAATTGCTCCTCCGTTCTTCCTTTTATTATAGTCTTGAGCTGCTCACGCCAACCGCACGCGTTTTGCGTACACTCACGTCTCCTATGATGCTTTGTTCCTGACATTTGCATACGTATCACCTTTCTACTGAATTGCGTGTTCATTGTTCTAATCGCAATAACCCTTTTTCTGCAAATTCATGGCTACCTGCTTAAAATTTACATTGTTGCTTAAGTTTTGCACACCAATGTAGTTATGACTTTGAAAACCTGTTTTATTCATCAGATGTAGATGATCTTATAAATGTATAATTAATTATTTATACGAGTTATATAAGATTAATAATTTTATATCTTGTTTAAATTTTATCATTTGTTATTTTTGTATGCAAAGAAAAAAGTACATTAAATATAATAATAAAAATATAAACAAATTAAAAGTAATCCACAAGGAGGACCAGCAAGTAAAAGTTTAGTTAACATTTGTTTACATTACTATGAACATAACTATATAGATAAAAATAAATTTGTTATTCCTAGACATATTTATGACCTAATTCCCTTCAATTATAACAAGGATACTAAAGGTAAACCTAATTAATCCTTTTATCCACCTTACTTAAATTTCATTCAAACTAATAAAAATAAGAATGAAGTAGAATATTTAGACAAAAAGCTAAAAATTGTAAATAATAAAATTTGTAGTAATGTTTGTGAGAAAGACAAATTCATTTTCATATTAAAAATGTACTTTTTGGAACAGTAGCATAAATATTTCTATTTTTCTGAACATTATCTTTAATTATATTAGACTTAGTAAAAACTTAGAATAAAATTCTTTATTGAAAAAGATAATTATAATAAGTTTTACATTAGCTGCATCAAAGCAAATTATCCTATTACTTTTTTAAATAATAAGTATAAACTAAAATAAATATAAATATTGTATGCGTAAATTTAAGAATTAAAATAAATTTAGGAATTTATTATTTAAAATATTTATTTGAGTCAATTTCTGGACAAAAGATAAAGATACGAGTCATAGATATGTAGATTTTTCTGTTAATTTGATTATCATATAGAATTAAATTTAATTATAAAAAAGTTATTTCTTAAAAATATTTTAGAATTTTTGTAATAATTTTGGTTTTATTAGTATAATATTCCTCAATTTTAAGTAGAATTAGTGCGGTTAATAGTCTGAGTAGTTCTATATCAAATTATTCAATCAATCAATCAAGTAGAATGGAGGCAAATCAAATAATTACAACACCATTTTAAGAGATACAACTATCGAAAAGTACTGTTAAATGATGAAAGGTAAGAATTTTAATAACTATGTTTAGATTTCTTGACATCAGAACGTGTATGATTGAATTTTAATAGATTATTTTAAGTTAACTAAAATAGGTTTTGATTTCTTGATTTATTTATTTCTACTTAACTTTTATTTTCTTTCTGCTTTTCTTTCTATTCCATCTTTCAGAATTTGAATTCTTAAATTTAATTTAAGAATTAAAATTCCAAAATTCAATAAGATTTTTTAATTTTTAAGGTTTATTCCGATTTCTTAAAAAGTAATTTGCTGAGTGTGAACGCTTGAATCTTTTAAAAACTAGTTTAACCACGAATTTTTAGACCCTTATCCAGAAACAGCATTTTAAATTTCTTTTCTCCATCACCTCTTTTGATTTGTTTGACTTTCTCTTTATATTTTTCTTCTTTTTAAGTTTTTTTAGAGATAGTTTATTTTTATAAAATCCATAGAAATCACTTTGAGTAAAATTTGTATTAAAGATTAGTTTTTTAGTAATTTAAATGCTTGCTTGAATTTTTTAAATGCGATAAATAAAGAATAAAGTAATATATATATATATATATATATATATATATATAACTTATTCTCTATTATCAAATATTTTCCCTTCTTTTATAGTTGTTGCAGCTTCCACCTTCATAGCGATGTCACTTCTCTTATCGCCAATTGTGGTGGCTCTCTGCAAGAAGAAAAGCACCCGTTTATTAGCTATCTTTGGAGCAATCGTGACTTCTTTGGGATGTCTTTTCACATCGTTCGCCTCTCAATTACATCAGATTTATCTTAGCTACGGGGTTTTTATTGGATCAGGACATTGTTTGGCGCGCGAAACTTCAGCTATCATGGTTGGACAATACTTCAAAAAAAGGCGTCAGCAAGTGGAAATGATATTTCTTATTGGATATGGTTTTGGCTTAGCAGCTATGCCTCTAGTCTTCAGCTATTGGATCAAGTATGTTATTCTTAGCTCTTTTCACAAAAGTTTTACATCTAAATGTTAAATAAAGAAGGAACATTTAAATGTATTTCACTTATCAAATTCGTTATTCAATTAATGTTCCTCTTCTTTATTAATGTAACTATTTCTATACGACTTCTATACGAAGATCTGAATTTATTCCATATTTTAAGTATGTAGATGTTACAGTCTCCAAAGGCTATAAATTTTTAACATACATTTTTTATAACATAGGAAAGTAAAACTTTTATAAAATCAGTTTTAGAAGTTCAAAAAGAAATTTCATTTTTTGTTATATTGTGTGTGTATTCCTTGATTTTTTTTCATGTGAATGATTAGCAAAAGAAATATGAAAGGAATAAAAATAAAACTATATTCGAAAGTAAATATTTTTCTTTCAGCACTTTTGGAGAGAGATTCACGAAGTCTTGACACACCTAAAAATTTTTAGAAATATTTCGCATGAAAACACTGTCTTATGTTACGATAGAATTTCAAATAGATGCTCACTATAACAAATAATTGATGCTATAAGTGGGTTTTATTTCAAAGAACAGAGTTTCTTTTGAATTCTACAAATATTATATCCATTACAGGGAACTCAAAATTCATTACAAATTATTAACTCCGTAATTTTGCAAAGGACGTCAAGAATAACACAAAATTTTACCTACAAATTTAATGTAGTTTTAATATTATGTGTGTTGTGAATATTCAAAGTAATCATATAACGGTCGTGTAATAATATGACAATCAAATTAAAATACTTAATTTTAGTATTAATAAATGTATTTTAAAAAACTCAAGTAAATTAATAGCTTTCCATTTAAGGGGATCGGTACCTTTCGAGCAATTTTCTCTGTTTATGCATTTAAAAATTATGTTTTAGTATGCCATAAAGTGTTTCTATTCATAAAAATGATTTCAAATTGAAATCTGGATGCATTGTTGATACACGTTTAAATATTTAATTTCTTTTAAGTTTTGGAAAATTTTAAAACCCTGCTCCTTCAGCATTTATTAATATTTTAATATGAAATTCTTTGAAATTTTCTAAACTGTGTTTTAAACAACTTTAAGGATCAATTTTACAATAACTCACTTAGTTTTGGAGGGAAAAAAATAAAATGTTGATATGTATGAGCTAAAATCAAGTGAAACCTCGATATCGCAACTATTACAAAAAAAATTTAAATGATATCCCTTTTTTTGTTCCAAAATGGATGCCTAATTTTGTTACATGTATTATACATAGCATACAGAAAAAAAATGGCAGTGATTGGTAAATTTTTGTGAAATGAGTAGCATTTCAAATCCATCGACATATAGAAAAAGCACAAACTGAAAAAAAAAAAACATTTTAAAGTTTAAAAACCTGGAAAAATAAATATTATGTACTTCCGTTGACTTAAAAAATGATTTTAAGACATTGATTATATGTATTTCTTAATAATAATTGCATTTTCAAATAATTTAAGTTAACCTTTTTAATAACTAATCACTTTTTAAGAGAGAGAGAGAGAAAGAGAGTGTAAACACTTTTAAAAACTTTTGCTTCATATAGTATCAAATTATTATATTTGTATAAAAATACATGATGAATAAGAACACAAATTATGAAATTATTAATATAAAACGTAATTTTATAGAATTAGCTCTATAAACTCATTACAAACAAAACACGAGATATCAACAAATCACTCGTAATGAAAATGTCTTGAAAAAAACAGTAAACATGTTTAGTTTCCAAAAAGTTTCTGATAAAAAAAAATAACGTAAAATTACTTAAATCTCTAAGAATGGGGCGTCGTCAGGGCTCAAAATTTATTTACATTTTTCGATTTTACATCTGACTTCTATTTCTCTTATATTTAAAAGTAATAGATCAATCAAAAAATAATAATTCAAAAAAAGGAATATTGCTAAATAAAAATCCAAAAAAATCAATGTTTGGTCATTTTTAGGGACAGAGTCCCTTTAAAAATTTGTTATATTGGTTTTAAGTATTCATAATATAAAATTAACTATTTATTATGCTTTAAAAGTGGTCCAGTTATGACCCTAGTAATTCGAATTGATTATTTTTAGACTTATTTTATGAAGATTAAAATACATATCCTTTTATTCCCGTGCAGGATAGTTGGCTGGCGTCGAGGATTACAGATTTTAGCAGGATTGCAGTCTGTTGTAAGTTTCATTGCCATACTATACCGGCCAGCTTCCTTATATCACCCTCAAAGAAGAGCCATTTTGCATATAAAGAGTCTGCAGAAACGATCAAAAGCAAAAGATAAATCTCATGCGGTGGAGAAGCGGCCCTTCATTGACTTTTCAGTACTGAAATCTAAAACAGTCCAGATTTTCATATTGGGATCAGGAATAACAGCTTTCGGAGTTTCATCACCTTTTGTCTTAATGGTATGTAATATAAATCCTATTGATAAAATAAGCCCAAGTTAAAAAGGACGTATTCATTGGTCTCTGAAAACTTTAAGAAATCAAAAGTTTACATAAAGTTTTCTGTGTGAAATGAAGCTAAGCATTTAAACTTCAATGAAAAAAATAATATATTTTACCCTGATTTTGCAATGAAACATTTAAGTCACTAAATTGGAATTACAGAAAGAAAGGCAAAAATATATTTATTAGTGTTACAGGTTGTTAAGGTGAAAAAGAGAGATAATATTTACTGTATTAGTTTTTCTACATTGAACATGAATATACAAAAGTTCACCATAATTTGATTTTATAAAAGTTAACTGATTTCATAAAAAAAAAGTTTATAAAAAAGAATGTTGCTTGAATACAATTTTCACGTTATACAGGGTGATTATAATTAAAGTTGCACTTTCAAAAGTGTAAAAAAAAAGAAAAGAACCATTGCTCAGAATGACCTGATATTTCATCTGAGTATACATGAAACATTGGGAATTTGTTTTACGAAAGAAAAAAATAGTTCAAAAGTGGACCGATAGATGGCACTATACCAGTCATAAGAAGCTAAAAAACGATTGCTGTAAAAGATATGCGAATTTTATGATGCTAATTAAAAGACATGGCATGCGCACCGCACATCACACGTGTGATAAAAAGGTGGTGAACATGTAGTTATTACTATTTTGCATCTGACAAGGTAGCCATGATTCTATCATTGAAGGATCGGGCTCTGCTTCAGAAGCTTCTGTTTAAGGGCGGTGTCTGCACAGCAAGAAATTCCGGATATTAAAGGATTTAAAAAGCGGCTCTGGTATGATTATTGCATTCGGTTTGAAGAAAAGGATTGATAAATTCTAAGAGATGGGTTCATTTGACGTGAAATGTGGCAGAGGGAGAAAATCAAATGTTTCGACATCAGTGGAGGGTGTGGGTACAGCACTGATGTCATATGGATTAAATGTCAAGCAGTGTTTTGAGAACGTGCAATGCGTGGGGAATAGCCCAACTTTAGATATGCCTGTCAGCACGTTTCGTCCTCCAGCATGAAACCTCCTGATATGCAATCCATTCAAATTTACTCACTTTCAGGAGTTGGTTCCTGCTGACCTGCCAAAACAAGAAGCTTTTGCCCTGCAGCTCCTTGCTCGAACGGAAGTGGACAGTACATGATCATGGAACATTTTGCACCCAGACTAAACCGATTGCATACAGACCATCTCTAAGGTTTTGTTGATACTCAAAACTGCAAAATATGACCAAGGAAGAATCCGTTCCAAATACAATCATTGCCTCTTCATTCTTGAAAGGTCATTGTGTATTGCGTGTTTCCGGAAACATTCATCGTTTACCCTTTCTTTTTCGAGGAAACTGGTCCTTCGGGTCCTGTCACCTGCACAATCAAAGAGATACGTTATGATTCTCTTTTTAAGCAACCAGCGCATTCTAGCACTACAACAGTGCATATGTGTGGATAGCAAAATTTTTATGCAAGATGTCACTCTTCGCACATTTCAAATCCATTGAAGCAGCTACTCAACATGCATTTTGGAAATGACAGAATAATCAGCTGCTATTTCCGAACAGCCTGGCTGCCACGATCACCTGACCTGAACCCTTGCCACTTCTGACAATGGGATTACGTAAAACATGCTGAGTTCAGGACTCTGACTCCGAACTTAGATAATTTGAAAACACGCATTAAGCAACAAATTCACAACATAGCAACTCATACACAACGATCTGTTGTGGAACATGTTTTTTTAGCACTTTCAATTTGTGGTAAAAAACGGTGGACAGCATATTTAACATTTCTAAGGCAAGTCGTAGCAACTTATTCACGACTTCCTTTCCTTTATGGTTTCATCACTTTTAACTTTTTCTATGGTTTTTGACCTAGAGTCAATTAAAAACCGATTTTTTTTTTCCTATTCGCTGTGTCACCACCTTGTCGTGGTGGATGGGCTTTGAACAAACAGTATCACAACAACATGTCCCATCTTTTAATTAACTTCTTATAATCAGTACAGCGTACTCTATTGGTCTACTTTCGAACTTTTTTTCTTTCGTAAAACAAATTCCCATTGTTTCACGTATATTCAGATAAAATATCTGAAAATAACCACTGGTCAATGAAAATAACCACTGGTCAGAATGACCAGATGGTCATTCTGACCAGTGGTTATTTTTTGCTGAAAGTTCAACTTTAATTATAACCTACTTGTACATTTAAAAAAAAAAGCGCTATTTAATAAATAATAAATCATTAGTTGTACAGTATAATCTTTATATATATATATATATATAATACAGTGTGTCTCATAAATTGACATGGTTTTTTTTTTTTTCAGAATAATAGCGTAAGTAAAAATAAATGAGCAAAGGGAAAATAATCAACTCATTATATCACAAAAGCAATTTATTACAGAACTGTTACATCATACAAAGCTCACATATTTTCGTGGACAAAATTAAAAAAAAAAATACACTGCTCCAAAAATATATTGACAAAAATGAAATTTTATCCAATATAGTTCAAATTTTGAAATCGTTGGTCTCTAATTAATTTGAATACCCGGATCAGGCATACTTTGAACTAAGGTTTGCAGAAAATCAAGATTCAAAAAAAAATCAACTCTGGTCTCTTCACCACTTCAACATTGACAGAGTTGAAAACGATGTGGTTGAGTACAAATTTCTTTTGTTAAGCACATCTCATGTTAAGGCCTCCCAAATATTTTCCACCGTGTTAGGAACTGGGATAATAGCTGGCCATTTAATAATGGTAATTTTATTCTGTATAAAACATGCTTTAGTTGTTGTAAATGTATGGATCGAAGCTTTTTCTCTGCTAAAATATTCAGTAATTGCCTCCATAACTTTTCCAAATGGAAGCAAATGAGTCTGAAGCACATCCTGATAATCGTCTGAAAATAAAAAAAAATAAATAAAAAACCTTGTTGGAAGCATAAATCAGTTGTGCCATTGAAACAGAAAGCGCCCTACACCATCACAGAACTACCTCCTTATTGCCGGCTAAAGAAAGAGTGAGGTTCGAATCGGAGGTCGTGTCAATAATAGGCACAACAATTTGGACCATATAAGAATGGATTTCTTTTCTTCACTGAAGAGAGAAATTAACAATTCATCATTCGAATTCATATGTTTCTCAGCCCAGAGTAGTCACTTCTCATTATGATATTCTTTGAGCATTGGTATTCGAAGCGTACTACGATAAGTATGAAACGTGCTTGTAAGTGACGTTGAACTGTAGATCTGGTTACTGGAACGACTCTTGGCAATTTAACGGATTTTTTTACCAGAAGCAGTTCACAAAAGTTGTATGTCTAGTCATCGAAATGTCTTCTTTAGTTTCCTTAACACTTCCTGGCTGTAGAATGCCCCGTTGAGTCAACATATTATATATATTAGATTCGCTGCATTGCATGTGATTCGAAATTTCCGAAATCTTCATTCCTTTACATTTTAAACACTGTAAATTTTGATTTTATCTGTTTGTGAGAACTCGACGTTGCGAGACATATCGCAATTAACTTCAAATCTGAGAAACTTGTTCGTGTTTCATATTCTACAATTACTTCGTGGGAAAAGTGCTTGGAATATTCAGATTTTCTGATTCTGAACTAGTGATTCCTTTTGTTACAGTTGTCCATATACTTTTGAAGCACCGCCTTTTTTATTAATTCACGTTTATTTATAATTAATGAGCGCAAACAAGTTGTTAATTTTTTCATTTTTATACTCATAATAATATATTATGCATATCACACATTGATTATTTCTATTGCTCTGGCACCTTTACTTAAAAAAACTCTAATTCATATTCATTGGAGAAAAGTGTAACAGCTTCTTTTACAAGCTATAGCTTTGAGCAAACAATTAATCCTCAGCTCATTAAAAAACATAATTGACTAAAAAATAACTATTTAAAACACGGTGCTAGTTATCAGAAATATTCGAATAGATTATTTTAAAAATGTAACCATGTATTTGCTGTTGCAACATATTAATTTAACAAAATAAAATCAGTTTCTTTATTATTTTATGACTTTTAGGTTGAAGAGATGAAAAAGGACAATCTCGACTTGAAGAGTATGTACCAAGTACAAGTTTACTTAGGCTTGGCAGTCTCAGTTGGAACAGCAGCATTTGGCTTCATCGTCATCAAAAACAGTGCTCAATGTATGATTGCTAAGCAATACCTTTGTCAAGGAGCTGCTTTCATACTTAGTGGGTGGTTACTAGCTTATCCTATACTTGCTGGGTTTTATGGATACGTTTTATTTGTTTGGGTTTATGGAATATTCTATGGTGGTTATCTCTATACACTTAAGCTATGCGTTTTTGAGAAAGTTAGAGCAAGAAACTATGCTCGTTCGTGGAGTTTTCTATTGTGGGCTCAAGCAATCCCAAGCTTTCTTGGTTTACCTACTATATGTAAGTATTTTAGTTTCATTTGGCGGATATTTTTTCTCTGATTTTTTTTACATGTATGAAAAGAAATACAACATATATACAGGAAAATAATATTTAGAGCTATTTTTTTCTGAAAATACAATGTCATTGGATCATAATTTGTTTCCCAAAGGAAGAATTTTTTTTTCCAAGAAAAAAATTTTCTCCCTATTCCTGTTATTTTCTCTCAGAAAGATCACGTGTCTTTTTTAAAGATTTTGTTCATTTCTAAGGTTAAAGGAGTTTAGTTTAGTTTTCGTATTAACGTCGCACTAGAAGCAACACGAGGGCTATTGGCGACGGACCTCGTAATTTTGAACAACGGTCAAGTGATGAGGACGACACCTGAGCTGGCACACCCCTTCTCATAACATCCACACCACGCCAACGGGAGGACTTTGGGCCCCGAACAGATTTAACGTGCCTCAGCCCTGGCTACATGGCGGGTCTTTGGCGGCCAAGGATCGAACCAGCGACTGAACGAAAACCGCCTGCCACGAATCCGAAACCATGACCACTAGGCTACCTCGGCCACTCTAAGGTCAAAGGAATAGCACAGCTTGAAAATTCCGGTTGTATCACACTTATGATACAATATGGGCAATATCTGCTTAAACGTGCATCTGTATTCGAGACTTCTTCATATTTAATTTCGAATAATTCTTGAAAATCCTTGATTATAAATTCACTGACGACCGTCACTGGCACGAGTATGTCAATATGAAAATTACTCTACAAAAAAAAACCATATATTGATCCTTAATGACTACTTTGCAGTGAATAAACCATTAATTTTGGGGTGAAATGCTAACCAATAAATTTTACTCCTTCCTTCTTTTGTATAAATTCTAATTTTATTTCGTAAAATTCTCAACCATCATTAATAGCAATTAATCGGTCGTCATTAAGCTATTTACATCCTACTGAGAATTTAAAACCAAAATCCATAAAAAAAAAAAAAAAAACAATATTGACCTTCCAAAGGCCAACTTACAGTACAGTGCATGCCCCATTTAAAACTTCTGGGGAAGTATTTACCAATGTTATTTATAAATTTAAAAATTACATACGATATAATTATGCTTGTTTACAAGCTTTTATTTAACTTGCTATGTTCCAATGTATGTATGCAAAAAATATCTTACCAGTTCAAAATTTATACCTTAACCAACTTCTTATCATCCGATCGCTCTGAAATTTTGCATACATATATAATTCCGATGACAATACAATATTATGGTATGCTCAAGCAGTGGCAGATTTAGAGGAGGGGGTATAGCAGTTTCAAACACTTCCTACCAACAGATTAAGCTGAAATTTTGCACACGAATAACTCCGATTACAATACAATACTATAGTATAGTGCTCAAAGAGACAGACTTAAAGGGGAAGCCTAAAGGCCTGGGCCTTGCACTTAACTTCCAATTCAGTTGAAATTTTGCATACATGAATAGCTCATATAATTTATTTTATTGTATAAATGTCCAGACTAAAAATAATTCAATCAATATAAGTAAAAAAAAATTAATCAACCTTTTATATGAAGATGGGTTAAAAGGCATTAAAATATTTTTTAATGTAAAATAATATATAATTTATAAGAACTTAAGGCGTTGATTCTTCTTTTGATCTCATATATAAGTGTAAGTAGCTGAGGAACTTAATTTATCGGTAACTACCTAAGTATCTTAGTTAAACACCTCAAGCTTTTATGAACTATATATTATTTTACATTGAAAAAAATTATTTTTATACCTTTCAGTCCATCTTTAGCTAAAAAAAATTTTTTTACTTGTATTTTTAGAGATTTGTATTAAACTTACACGTTTTATAAAATCCTTTTCATGTAAAATTATATTTCTCCATTGCTTTTGTTACAATTTTTAGTTTTCTATCGCAGCGCACTTATTTTTCAAGGGTGTAAAATTGTATTTTTATTATATTTTTTTTAAAAAAACTTATCTTTCCTTAAGAAATAAAAGAATTTTACAAATGACCTTTTTTAATACAGATTAATTAAAAACATACATGGGGGAATTTTAAATGAAATTCTAACTTTCTTCCAAAATGGATAAGCAATACATAATTTGCAGATGACTGCAATTGATGTGCTATGATAGTGGATGTTAATGGCATAAGAATCAGATATGGTTTTCCTACGCCAAACAACGTGTAACTGTCGAAAAAATAATGAAAAAATACATACAAATTTGTTGACAAGAAGTGTCGAAATTGGAGAAAGAGCGCGAGGGTATCCCGGGGGAGTGTCCCCCATGTTTACCAAAGACAGAAAACCACTTGAGAAGAAAAATAAAACAAGAGTGCCACGAGGTCATGATGCCGGTATTTACCCAAATAAGATAAGTCCTTGAAGGCGACTTTAATTGAATCTATTCTTCCCAGCAATTAAAATAAAAAAATAATCTTTATCGTTTTTCAGATGAAAATAATGCAATGTTTTCTCGCTTTTAGGAATCCCATTTTCGCGTAAATTTTAGAATAGCATGTGCTGTGTTGGAAAAGTAATATTGCTTTCGAAGGGCAAGATATATAGGCTGTATAATCTTCGATTTTATATATAGATAGATATTTTAGTATCTTCATTTTCTCAACTAACACATACAAAAATTAACTTTTCTCTTATTACGTATATTTTTAAAATGAATTCCAAGCACACACACTGTATACAATCTCATTTATACAAACACTGTGTGGATATATACCAAACTCTTCTTAAACTCAATTCTTCTGTACAACTTTATTTTTTAATTGGTTGTTCAATTCCTGTTTATCATATGAAAGAAAAGTGCGGGGACGTGGGATAATCTGTGAAAAACTTTTTCTTTAAAAAACTCCCCATAGATCAAGATCGTTGTAAAATTGAACAGTCTCTCTCTCTCTCTAACATTTGTGATTCAAACATTTTGAGTGGAAAAGATTTTTTCGTTTAAAGTCACTATTGATTTATCTATCTTTTATAAAGGCATGCAAATGAATTGGTTTTAATTCATGTGGATTTGGTTGGTATAACACGCATTTAGTTTTAATGCATCCAAAAATATGATTTCTCTAAATGGTGATTTTCGGGGGTTTTTGTTATTGATCTCTTTAAAAGCTTACAGTCGTGATTAAAACATTTTTAGCGAAAAGGACTATTAATCAATGTAAAGTCGTTGTAGTGTGATCTATCTTTTATGAAAGAAAATATCATTAAAATGAATCTCAGAATTGACCACTTTTAAGACTTTTTTTTTTTTTTTTTAAATCCCACTATATTAAAAAAGAAAGTAAATTTATGAAGCTAATGCTCGAAATTATCAAATTATTGTGCTCCCTTGGTTTATTTGGATAAAATAATCATTTATACACGAAAAAATTAATAAAATGCAATATTAATATCTTAAAGACAAATACAACTCAGTTATTTTAGAGTCTTTTCAAAATTGCTTGTCACGGAATTTATAGAATTGCTATTTTAGCGGTTAGAAAATTAAGAACTATTTCAGATACCATATCCATATAAATGAATATCTCGACCAATATAAATGAGTAGTGTTTCTGCCTTTAAGGAATAATTTTGCATTTAAAGTACTTTTTCGGAACTATTCGTAGGAAATCAACTTTAGGTCAGAGCCATACGAATAAACCTTAGATTACACGCATATCACATTTCTCTCCAGAGCCACTAGTTTAAAAATCAAACTATCAATCATGGTAATTATTTTCTTTCATAAACAAGGTATTTTTACAGAATGGCTTTAGTTTAGTACAGTTTAAAAGATGAATGAGTGATAGGTTATGGATTATTGTACCCAAGCTAGGTCTAATGAGAAATCAGCGACGAATTGAAAACTTTTAATCAAAGTTAGATTAATGGAAATCAAATTAAGATGACTTATTTATCTCTTAAGTTTTTACAATATAACAAAATGAGAATTTTTAAGAGTTGTAAGTTTTAACGGATATAGAAATCTCACAATATATCACACGATCTGGCATTTCCTCTCCGAGCTTCCACGTCACGCCAAAGGGATGATTTTGAGCCCCAACACATTTAACGTGCATCAGACTCAGCTACATTGCGGGGTTTTGATGGGATCAAGGCTCGAACCCGCGACTTGACGAGACCCGCCAGTCGCGAGTCCGCGACCATCACTACTACGCTACCGTAGCCACTCCAAATCCCAATTAAAATATAAACAAAAAGAGCAAAAGAAAATGTGGCATTAAATTCATATATATTACTGTGTTTAAAAATATACAAAATGTATAAGTTTGAATTCCGATAATCGGAATAAAAAAAAAAAAAAAAAAAATCATGAATATAAACAAAATCTTTCAAATGTGTGACTCTAAATAGATGCCATAAAACTAAAAAAATCAATCTGGGGTATATTAATTAATATTCATAACTTTTGGATAGCCTGAGATTATCTTGCACCATTTACTGCATAAATATGATCACTTGTTTCTTCTTTCTCCATACAGATCATCTGAATGAAACACTGGGATCCAAAAGAGGATATTATTTGTCTTCTGGCCTTGTACTTTTAGGCACACTTTGCCTGTTTCTTATCGATATTCACAGACATCAAGTTCAAAAAAAGAAACAGCCTGATCTACAGCAGAAGGCGGAAATTCTTTTTGGACAACCTATTCGCAGAAGGGAATCATCTCATGAAGCCTTGTTCGAAGAAGCAACTCCAAAGGGCTACGGAGACTTGCGTAAAGCACAAGAGCTCACTTGCATCTCGGAGGAAATTTTGGTTGAAAATTTCTTAGAGGATTATATCGATGATTGCATCACGTCATGCAACAAAGAAGAGAAATTTCTTATGCTCAGTGAATTTGAAAATAATCTTTTCAAAACAGATGAATCATTAGAAAGAGAAAGAGGATCAACTTCACAAGACGATACAGATAATATGCCAAATATATCTCACCATTATTGCAATATCTGCTCCCGAGAACACAGGCAAGCAGAACAACCAGTTTATTCGCCGCGAAAAATGATGAGGACAATTAGCAACATTGATGTCATAGATGAAGCAACTTCTTCTCTCTGAATTAATGCTCATTCAAAACTACATTCAATGAAGGTTTTCAGATTGTCATGGCATGGAAGTTAGTTGCAACGGAAATACTGATATAAGGATTCAATGTAACTTCACAAATAGATTATTAGTCAACTGTGATTTGCACAATTGATAATATGTGCATTCAGTCACTTTTAATATTTAATGGGTTTTATATATTGATTATTACATCCTAAGATGATAATCAATATATAAAAACACCTAGAGCATTTAATTGCATATCTAATCATTATAAATGAAGTTATATACATTAACGTTTTTGGCCTTTTTTTTTTATAATAGCTTTTTTAAATAAGTTTTTTTGGGGTATTTTTTTGCTATGAAATAGCGCTCGTAATTAAAGTTTTCCATAGTAAATTTTGCTTTTTCGAGAGAAAAAAAAAATCTCACTATATTTTTCAAAAGAAAAATCTATGAGTATTAATTAATATTTCAATAAATTGGAAAGAAAAAAAAATACTTGGACAGAAAACATGGATTAAAGGAAGGATACAATAATGTCAATGAAATGTTACAGTTTAATAATTTCACGACTTAAATCAGCGAAAATGCTTAAAAATCGTTGCTTAAATGTAATCAACCATAGGACAAAAAGCAACATGCAAAAATTATAACAATCATTCATATGATATTCATTAAAAACAGACCAAAGATTGGAGCAAAGATAAGGCTCTCAAAACATTAATGTGACCGAAAGGAATATTTGGAATAAAATATGCTTTTTGTTCAATAAATATATATCATTTAACCAGTTAATTATTCATTTGTCTCTCATTTTTCTTTTAAATGAATTTATTAAATTTTTTTAAAAAGTAAAACATATTCGAAAGATATTAAAATTGCATGAAAAAAATTTTCACTTCATAGAAAAAAAAATTACATTTTCAATAGAGAGAAAACGGCAAATTATTCTCTCTATACTACATAAAAACTATGTTGTAAAATTGACAAATTATGCATTGCAACTAAGCCAATTAATCAAATTCTAATGAACAATGATAAACTTTTTTTTTAACATTTGATCTTACCACAAATCTTAAAGACATTCTCATTAATATTATTTTGATTCAACTCATTTCTATCCCAAAACAATAAAGAAACCATGCGTATTTTAACAAAGGTTTTAATTAAAATAGAAAATTTACAGAAAACTGTGACCGCAAACAAGCTCTATTAAATTATAAATATTCCACCACCGTTGGAGGTAATTTCACTACGCTTTTTATTGTTCCTGTATATCGTATATTTTCACCTCAAAAATTAGCATTATCAATAAAGAACAACAGATTAGAAATGTAATAAATAATAGAAACTTTATTCACAGAATCAATCGACATTGCAAAGGAGATTGGATGGGATCCAGTGATCAGAATTGACCATAGTCTACTCAAGTCTTATACAGATTAACTTTAATTAATCTAATTCATTAAAAAGAAATTTCCAAGTTATAAATTTTTTTAGGGGATCTGAAGGAAAACTCTATGTTGAGCAAGGGGATCCCTTGGGTACAATAAAAAGACTTCAAATTAACTTACTTGGTGAGCAATTAAGCATTGTTGCTCTCAATGAAATAAATTATTACAAAGGCATTAAATAAAAGAAGTAAATCAGTGGCGAGTAGTATAGAAAAAAGCAAGTTCATTAATGATATCAAGGTATTATTAAAACAGCAATATTGCTTACTATACTTGCAGTGGCTATGGCTTATCATATACAAGTTCTGTCAAAGCAAATATTTTTTATAAATATTAAATGTACAATTTACCTCTAAATATACAGAAAAAGGATACTTCAATTTACAAAATCATAAACCAAAACAATCATAGAAAAATGCATAGAAACATTGAGCCTTATCAAGATTAATTCAAACTTGACATCTGGGCATTTACTTTCTGTCAATATTCCCCATAAACTATTTTGAATTTTTTAACACCAACCAAAATGCTGTTAGTGATAGTGGACTTATAGCACAATAGCCTAATCAGGCTAAGCAAAGCCAAGAATTTGTTTAAAATGCATTTTTTTCAACCACAATACAATAGAAACAATTATTGATAAAAAAAAAATGCAAAATTATGTGGTTAAAATCTTAAATATGGTGTAAAAAGACAATTTTATTCAAAAATGTAAACAAATTATGGAGGGGTTTTCCCCACCACTGATCAATCAAGTGAATTAATCACCACATTAACTGTACTCCAAAATATTCAATTGCATTAGCTGGAGAGCAAAATAATGTTGATAGCAAACTATTCGTAATTTGTGCATCAACAATTTTTTTCCTTCTACTAAAACAGAAGCAAGGAAAAATTCTATTAATAAATGCATATGAAAATTGGTCACAAAATGCATATACGTAACCCTTGTGGGAAAGTTTACTACAACAATCTAATTCCAAGTCAGAAACAAATTCTCTGAAATAACATTCATAATAATCTTCAAACTCTTAATGAGAAAATTTCTATTTTACGTAGCTTATTCATCATGCTGAGATCGAGTTAAAAAATATAATTAATCAGGATATGGATAATTCACCATAACAGAATTTATACTTTTCATTTTGACAATCCATTCTTTGGATTTGCAAACTTTGCTTTGGTAGAACAATCACTTCTAGAGCAATTCTAATACCAGCATCACTCAAAAATTGTTTCATTTTCATAATTAAGAATGCAGCAGATTATAAAGTCAGCTTTTAAAAACTCAAATTAAAACCTTTTATATTCCTCCATTTACATTTAATTACATGTATAGTTAATTTTCACTTGCTTAAGTTTAAATTTCATGACACATCTCTAGAATATACAATTACACCCAGAAAATAAATACTTTGAATGAAGCAAATCAACAATATTTTTATTTCATTGTACAGACCAATTTATTAAGGTGCCCTTAATGTTGCAATATTCCTTTTCCTTTATTGTAAGAAAAAAAACAAGCTGGATAATTTAAAAGTATTATTGAAAATGTAGTAATTGAAACAAACATAATTATATATCTGCTATAGTAAATTTTAAAACTTTTGCTATTAACCTTGCTCAAACATCCAAACGCAACACTATAAAAAAAAAAAAAAAAAAAAAAAAAGAGTTGAACATTGTGGATTGAGTAACCTCAGACAAAATTTCAGTTCTTATCAGTGACAACAGTATCATTAACTCATATGTTCAACAAATTCAGCAGGTTCATTTGCATTTGAAAATACATACCTCATAAAATTTAATTATAAATCCCATATGTTAACTTTTAAAAAGGATATGATAACCTGAAATATTAAATGCTAATTAACATTCGTTAGACTTTTTAATGTAAACTTCTTAAAAATGTTTTTTTATTACTCAAGAACAAAATATAGCTTTTGTATCAGAATATAATTTCGAATACACATACATAAAAATCCTTCTATTAGTTACAAAGGTTTGAAAAAACTCATATTGCCAAAATTAAGAATCATCAAAATTAACAAATAATTTTAAATATGCATTTCTTCCTGCTGTTTCTTTTGTATAAAACACATCATTTTCCAACACTTTGAATAAATAGTCAGTTGAAAAGAAATTAGTAATGGTATGTCAAATGATAGCAAAATTTCAAAAAAGTTTTTCCTTGTATTTTGTATGTTCAAAATAAAACCTTTTTAAATACAATTAACTGAAAAATCAATTCCGAAAAATAAATAAAATATCACTGCCATAATTTTTTGAATTATAATGCATATTAATTTTTTTTTAAATATCAAATATAACACTACATAAAAGTTAAATAATTTTATTAAGTAATTTACATCAAATACTAAATCATAATTCATGACTCTTGCAATTAAACAGACAGGATTAAAACACATGATTATCTATAATTTTACAAATTTAAAAAAAACAAGCATTATAAATTCTACAAAAGTCAATGATCATTGATCTACAGTGACTAGATGAAATTCCTGATCTACAGTGACTAGATGAAATAAATTCCTGATCTACAGTGACTAGATGAAATTCCAAGATGAGAGCCAAAATAAAATTAAATGTGTTTACAATAGACAACTATATGTAACAAATATAGTTTCACTTAAATACTATATCTGTCATAAAAGTCATTGTTTTTAGAAATTTAGCATGCTTTTATATATACATATATGTAAGATATCATAAGACAATAAACTCAGCTTTATAACAATTAAACATCAATACCAAAATAACAATAACTTGATGCACAAGTATAATGTTTTCTATTTATTAATTGTACTACAACAAATTTTTTTATAAATTGAGAGAAAATTAAAAACTACAGACCAGTAGGTAAACTATATAAAATGTAATTTAATTCACAGTATAAAACTATTAGAGTTAAAATAATACTTTTATATACACACAAACATGAGAATTTTGTTGAATATTAATCTATCACTTAAAAAACATTTTTCCCCTTTGTCCTACTCTATCAAACATATACATATATTCATAAATGTGATGGTTTAAGTTAAAACTAATTCTCTGATCATCTCAAAGGCAAATAAAATAATAAAAGTATACAAATAAATCTATGACATCATAAAAAAGAATAAAAAAGTTATCCTTGGTAAAGTCATTTAAAATTTCTAGACCTTTAATATTAAAATTCAAGCTATCTTTCAATTGGAAAAATTATAAAATATTTTATACAAAATATAAAATCACAGATTAAAAAAAATGAGTGCAGCAAAAAAATATTGCAGCATTTAAACTAAAATTTTATTGCACTAAATTGAAGAAAGTACTAATATCTAAAAATTATGTTTATCTTTGAATAAATATGTAAAATAAGGAAATTTCATCTCTCTTTTCATAGAATTTTACAGAAAGCAAATAATATCTAGATCAACATATGTGAGATAAAAATATGTTGGAATCTTGTTCAACTAAGAACTTACTGTATGTCACTTTGAAAATCAAATTGACAAGTATCTACGAGGATGGTTCAAAAAGTACTTGTATTTGAAGACAGATGGTATCATTTAGGTAAATTGCTGTAACCATTGGGTGCTGCCATCTGTTAAACAGGGCTGAAACAAATTTGACATTGATTCATGAGTTAGTTTTTATTAAGTAGTCATTTGCTGCTAATCAAAATTTGATTGCTGCTGCGTTGAGTTGTCATTTTGCATTGAGCTGTCACCATCGGTGACACCTGGATTCATCAGTATGCACTTGAAATCAAGCAAAAATCAAAACATTGGGTTGCTTCCAGTGGATCTTTTCAAAAAAGGTGAAGGTCTCATCGGCTGGAAAAGTTATGAGGAAGAATTTTTGAGTACTATAAATCAAGTAAATCAACTCAGACAGCTGTCTAGAGAGTCACTGTGCTTACTGAAAACAAACTACGTTCAATGATACGAGTACCATCTCTTGGAATTTCTAAAGACTTCTTAAACTGCTCTCACAGTATTGGAAAACTAAGACGATTAAAAAATAAATCAAGAGATGCTTATCCTAGTAAGAAGTTATAAAAATTCTGTTTCAAAAATATTAGTGCAAATAGTTGATAAAATCAATATTCCATTTCATTCAAAAAAGTTTTCAGAGAACCAATCTTAAATAGTTGAAATTGCAGGCAGACTCAAATGCAAAGGATAAATATGATTATCCAGTTTATAAAAAACTTAAGGAATCTGGATAATATATAATCATGGACCGTGTTATTTTGTCCTTTTAATGAAATATTCATTCCTTTCATTATGAGAAAACTGCAAATTAACTGAAAGCAAACACTGCCTTTGGTTATCAATCAAATATCATGGCAGTATTTTCATAATTTATGTCATGATTTCTCAATATTTATGATGTTATCAGCTCTAAGTAATAAATGAGTTTTAATAAATCATCTTATTTTCAAAACTATATCAAACATTTCATACATTGCACCTTAGTCATTAAAAATTAACTAAATCTGTTTATTAAAAAAATACTCTGAGTTCTTTTCATAGATGCTTCCTTTATTTATTTATTTTTGAATTTATAAAACACTTTAAGTCATTATATAGATTTAATTGAACATGGAATTCCCAAGGCAATTCTGAGGGCCACAATATTTATATACAATCAACCGTCAGGAGTTGATTTCTAAAAATATAGGTGTCAGAATACTTCAAATTCATCTCAGTTTATACAATAACTGATAAATTAGAATTTGAGTAATAAGAGATAGTAAACTAATTTGGCCAAAGTAGAAATTATTTAAATTGCAGCTTATTTTCATTAAACATTTTTAAAATTTCCTTTATTGATTTATTTCATACTTTCAGAAAAAATTCCATCTTGAACTTCCATCCCCCAGTGTTACATGATAAAAATACAGATAATAAAAATCATTAATGAACTTTAATCAATAGAAAAATACACTCAAAAACATAAAGCATGTTACCTTAACAATTGGCTTCTAACTAAAAGAATTATTAAGTGTTAAAAAATTAATAAAGTTAGAAACTGATTTCTGGTAGTTTAACATAATTGAACAAGTAAATCATTCGATTCATGATACAAGTATATATATATATATATATGAAATACATAAAATTTGTTTCCAGTGGAAAAGATACAAGAATTCTTATAAATTTGATTAAATACAAAATGTGTTGATTATTCATAAAATATGACTGAACATATAAATCTGAAACATAAAAAAAATTATTGGTAAATAATACTTATATTCCTAATTCAATTTTAAAGCTGGAAAGAAGCAAACAATATTTGAACTCATTCCAGCTTAAATTAGCATAAAGCAATTGGAAAAAAAATTGTTTTTCCAATAAAAGTATACAATATATAATCAAATAAAAATAGATATGAAATAAATACATCTAAATCAGAAAAAAGTTATCAAAAAATATAAATATAAATGAACATAAAATGTTACAGTAAGATATTTTTAAATCTTTTTTAAACAATAAAAATATAATGACCAAAACATGAATTTACAAGCATTACACCATTTTAATTAATGTGTTTTCGCTTAAAAGTTAACTTATAAATCATCAACATGTGTGTTAAAACACTTCAACAACTTTCAAAATAAAAAATGAAAATTTGATCTTCTAAGCATTAAGTAAGACAACCGTGAAAAAAGATATTCCCAACTGTACTGTGAAGTGACTTCAAACCAGAAAAACTATAAAAACAACTTTACAGTACCGTTTAGATTTTAATATTTTGCATTTGTAATTAACTTTTTACCAATTAGATTCATTCATATTAAAATATATTAAATTTTAAAAATAAAACAGTGTATGAGGTAATATAAAATAAATATAATGAAGCATATTATGTAATATAAGAAATCATTTTAAAATAAAATAAAAATGACAAAAATTTTATTTAGAGATTATATAAAAAATTATTAAGAAATAAAAGTATACAAAAATTATCACTATGTTTCATGTTTCAATAACTAAGTGATTCTCAAACTTAATGTGAGTACTCTACATTAACAAACAGAAGGGAGGAAATGAACTCATCTGAAAAAGATGACAATACTTCCATAATTCACTTTTTTCTAAAAAAAAAAAAAAAAAACTTTAAAACACTTGCATGATTTGCAAATTAGAAAAGTTGTTCAGACTCATACCATAGTAGTTTATTTAAAGTAACAGTAAGTTTTCTAATTGCAAAGATGTTGACTCTTAAATACATATGCGAGTAGTAGAGAAGTTAAAGTTGAGATACAAAACCTTTACACAGTCACAAATTATATTATATATATATATATATATATATATCCTTATTTTATTTACTTTTCTCATTATAAGTTTAAAAATTTTTGAAGATACAAATTCTCAAGTTCCTCGCTTTTTTTTTCAGAATGCTTATTTAATTCTTTTAAAATAATGAATGTTTTAATACTTTTAAAAAATTCAAAAATTTGTTTTTCTTCAAGTATAGGGATTTACTTATATGTGCATTAGTACCTCTTGTAAGGGACACTTTCGAATAAGGGACACCTCTATTTAAGGAATAATGCAGTTGGTCCCAATCATTTTGAAGAAAAAAAACAGAGTATGTATTAACCTCTTATTAAAGGACATCTCTACTTAAGGGCCAAAATGTTTGGTTGGGCGTGTGTCCCTTATTGGCAGGTACTATTGTATTTATTTTTATAACTGTGATAATCAAGAAAATTTCCTTAAGATCAAATAATTGATAGGTCAAATAAGTTCTAATGAATCCCCCCTAAATATTTTACCAACTATAAAACAACTCTAATAATATCAAAAATGCTCTTTCAATGAACCAGCACTCCTCTAAAAAACCTTATAGAATAACTACCTTAGAATTAGATCATTTTAAGAGTAATGACAAAAGAAAAGTTTGAGAACCACTGCAATAACTGTAAAATAAAATAATTAAAATATTACCTTTTAATATTAAAATGGTTAATTTCAAAATTATTCTATTTAATTAAATTTATTTTTCCAACTTCAATGTAAACACAAATTTTTAGCTACCATAACTCATTTCATTCTACATGACAAAAACGCATTATAATGGCATACCAAAAATAACAGAAAATCAAATCTTTAAACAAGAAAATTTGAAAAAGTAAATATTAAGGCAAAAGAGTTTCATTTTTAAAGCAACTGAAATTACGAAGAAAAATTTCCAAAACAACAAAGAAGAGAAAATATAAAAATATCCCAGAATCTTTTAAATTACAATTAAATACATTTTTCATATTCAATTTGTGAAAAAAAAAATTCAAATATAAACACCAAGAAAAAAAAAAGAAACATTCACATTTTTCACCATAAAAGTTTATGAAATACCTTTTTAAACTTTATTTTAATGTTTAAGTCAAGTCTCTTTTTTATGAATGAATAAGTCAGAAAAAATAAATTTTTAAAAATACATTTATGAAAAATATAAATACCATTCA
Organism: Nephila pilipes; assembly: GCA_019974015.1. Lineage (NCBI taxonomy): Eukaryota > Metazoa > Arthropoda > Arachnida > Araneae > Nephilidae > Nephila > Nephila pilipes. The sequence continues at coordinate 673,608 of BMAW01019932.1, forward strand.
TAAAACAGTATGGAAGTAAATCGATCCTGAGATTTTAAGAAACAGTTCAATCATGCATTTCTGAACCACCTTTTCGACAGAACTACACAAACTCGCAAACTTTTGGCATGAAATATAAAATTCATTTACATTGTGAAACTACACTTGAATAAAAAAATTTACAGCATTCTAAATTAATGTAAATATCAATCATATATATATATAACAAATCATTACAGGGCTTAAGATACAAACATTTTCAATGTCCATCACTTTTTCCTCTACGTATCTCAGCAATGTTGGCATTTTTCTTCGACTTCTTATTCTTTCGACGTTCCTCTGCCTCAATATGCTTGGCTAATCTCCAAGACAAAATTGTGCTAGCAAGAAAGAATGGAGAAAGGGCAAGTAAGACATAGTAGATGAACTCCCATGGATTTTCAGCAGCCCATTTCAACATCTCATCCACCCAATCCTTCCAAGTAGACATAATTTCAGAATTAATCTGAAATATAGGTAATATAAAAACATTTTATACAAAAAGTAACAAGACACAAGTAATTTATTGCTAAAAAGAAAATTTCTCTAAAATAAATATTTGGTAAGTCCAAAAATATTACACACACCAAAAACAAATATTAAAACATTAATTTCATCAACATTGCAATATCTGTACCACATTACTGAAACTTATAAAACACAGTAATGAAAAATGAATCAAGTTTGAATCATAGAAAATCTAATTTCAAAAATGCATTACAATTTGATGGTTTAGTTTTAGTTTTTATTAACGTCGCACTAGAAGCAACACGAGGCTATTGGCGATGGACCTCATAATATTGAACCTCGGTCAAGTTACGAGGACGACGCCTGAGCTGGCACCCCCTCTCCTAACTTCCACACCACGCCAACGGAAGGACTTTGGGTCCCGACAGATTAAAAGTGCATCAGCCCCGGCTACTCGGAGGGTCTTTACAACACCTCCTAAATACTAGAAGGCCTCGGCGATGAAATGAGAGATTCTTGTGACGTCATACATAGTAGGGATAGTCAACCAGCTTGCAAGTTAGTTAGATAAGGATTAGCCTAGCCGTCGTCGTTTTTCTGCTTTTATAAACTACACTTTTTTTTTTAAGATTTTCATTTCCTGTTTAATCTTTTGTCGATTTTGTTTTTGAACATCATTAAATTAAATTTTAAAAAATAGAATTATAGTCTACACGTGTGCAGTACCAAATTGCAAAAGCAATTATAGAGGTACGAAGATGGCGACGACGATTCAGATGTTCTCATTTCCGAAAGATGACTCACTTCGAAAAAAGTGGATCAAAGCCATTTTCAGGAAAGATTTCTCCACCTTAATTATTCAAAGGTAAGTTATTAAACTTTATTCTATTTATGGAAACTGCAATACTTTCATAATTTTAAAAGTTATAATAACTTTAACAATTGGTAGTTCTATACAACATTTGAAAATATATTCGCTTCTTTTTGTTTATTGTCAGTTTCTTAAATAAAAATAGGTAATTTTTTTTTTATTTATTTATCTATAAGGACAGAAACGTTTTGTTTATCAAATAAATATTTTGTAACCGTAATAAAATTTTATGTGTGTAAAAATGGGTCAAAAACAAGCATTGTTAATGAGACAAAAATGTCTAGTGAAAATATCCCATTTGAAAATAAACTTACTTTTCATGTCAACTTCCTTAATAGAAATAGGTAATTCATTTTTGATTATCTATAATAACAGATGCATCTTGTTTGTCAAATAAATATTTTGTAGCCGTAATAAATTTTTATGTGTTTAAAAATGGGCCAAAACAAGCATCGTTTATGAGACAAAAAATGTCTAGTGTTTTTGCTATTTCAAACAAATGATTTTGTATTATTTTCCAAACATCTTTTCACAGAATCAAGAAATGTGTCTGCTTTAATAGCAAACATGCTGGCAAAATAAGCAAAAATTTCCTTAGTTCAAAGGAAAAAAACTTGAAGTTTGTTCCAATTTTCTAGAAGAGATTTGTCAAAAAATTTTTGTTGTAACAAAATGGTTTCAGTACTTCCAACAAGAGTTCCATTCTAAATTACAAAAAATCAAGTTAACAGTACAAATTTTGTTAATTCTAACAAATATTTTCCATCTATGTTTTACAATTTATTTTTTTAAGTTTTAGGTTTGTGAATTGCCCTTTGCCGAGGAAGCAACAAGAAGAAACACAGAAATTTACGAAGAGAAAACTGAAATTAAAATTCATATTCTTTTGAAACGTTGTAGACTGCAAAAATTTGCTGTTACATCTATCTTTCCAAACAGCCCAAAATAAATTTCAAAGTCTTCAAAATTCTGCTCCATAATGTCCTGAGCAGAGACAGCAAAGAATTGAAAATGAACATTTACAACACTCAATACAAGAGAGCAAGAGTTTGAAAAAAATAAATTGTTTACGTCTTTTTCGGAATTAATAGAGTGCTTAAGAGCAGAAAAGCTTCAGGACATATAGACTGTTGTATATAAAAAAGATCAAGTAATATTAATTATTCTAGACACTGCAATAACTCCTGTTATCAAAGCATCTGTGGTTATAAATAGTTAGATTTGCTAGTACACATAAAGAAAGATAGATCAACTTGGTAAGTACAAATTTCCCATAAAAGTTAATGTTATTGTAGTACATGAAATATTACATGAGCTAGCTTTCAAAGTACAAATGAAAAGCTTCCATGATTTTCCTACAGCAATTGATTTTGGCTGTTGATCATCCTCTTAGAAAATATGTTTTCAGATTTAGATGATAAAAATGTGCCTCATTTTAATTGACTAACTAAATTTTAAACAACAGTAATATATATATATATATTACAATCAATATCTCCTAATGCCTATACATTTTTAAGAAATTCAGGATATCTCAATATTCCACATCCCAGAACTTTACAAAGAATTTGTTCTTTTAAAACTAACCCTCAAACAGAACAATCTAATGAAAACTTTCTAGTATACATAAAAAAAAGTAACCAGCCTAAAATCTGTTGACAAAACTGTCATACTGATGCTTGATGAAATTCATTTAAAACCATATTTAGATTTTAAGAGGGCTAACATTCTTGGAATGGCATATAATAGTGAACAAGCCGCTACTTCAGCATAAGTTTTCATGATTCAGTCTTCTTTTAAAGTAGTAGTTCATATAATGCCGGTGAAAAAAAATGATGGAAAGAAACTTTTTGCTGTTGTTAAAAAAAACTATCACGAAACTTAATGGTATAGGATTCAAAGTTATAGGCGTAGTTTCTGACAATAATTCTAAAAATCGAAAAGCAATGTCCAAATTTTCTGCTCCTCCCAAATTGAGCATTGTATATCCACATCCTTCTGATCCATCCAATCCTTTATTTTTTGTTATTGATTCAGTTCACATATTTAAATGTATCCATAACAATTGGATTAATCAAAAAAATGCAGGGCAATGTTTTTATTTTAGAGATTATGAAAATCATAATACGTTTCCATTATTAAAAGCAAATTTCTCTACTCTTAAGCGACTGTATGACACAGAAAGCAATAATTTAGTAAAGTTTGCTTATGGTTTAACTATAAAGGCTTTATGTCCTTCAAATCTTGCAAAAAAAAAACATGAAACTTGTGCTTAAGATATTTCATAACTTTGTTATTCAGGGGCTTCAACAATTAGGAGAGCAACATAAGCTAATTAGTTATGAAATAACATCAAATTTTATTTCTTTGATTTGTACATGGTGGAAAATTGTTATAGTTAAAACACCTTTAAAGGGACAACATTTGCTTGATCCTTATCAACAACCGATTACTTTATCACCAGATAACAAAGAGTGTGAATTCTTATACAAAATTTTGTTATGATTTAAATTTGCGGAAGGAAAAAAATTGTTTCACAGGAATCCTAACTAAAGAAACACATCTTGCTTTTATTCATACTACATATGCTTTACTTGAAATGTCAAAATATTGTATAAATGGATTAAAATTTTAGTATTTTCTTTCCGGGAAAATCCAAACAGATAATTGGAAAGTCGTTTTGGAAAATATAGGACTCTTTCAGGTTCTCAATATTTAATATCAATTCGACAGCTTTATGAAGTGGAAACTAAACTAAGAATACAAAAATTTTTACCTTTAACTTTAATTTCAAACACTTATGGGCATCTCAAGTTAAAAGACATTGATTTAGTATATTTGTGCAATGGAAGTCATTTAGAAACTTCAATATTACATGATTTTAATATAACACTATCTGAAAAAGATTTTTGCAATGCTGAACCTTATCTACCTGTTTTAACATATTCAGCTGGTGTTTGTGCAAGAGCAGCACTTAAAAAGTTAAAATGTGACCTTTGTTCCAAATCACTTATTCTCAATAAAATTTTTGAACTAAATTCTAATTATGATTTAATATGTAACATAGACAGAGGAGGTTTATTGTGCCCTACCCCAGATGTTGTCACAGCAGTACTCTACAACTATTTAGCAGTTCAGAAACTTCTTTCAAAAGATAATGAAAATATGTTCCTTACACAAAATAATCAACATCAAATTGCCTCAGAAATATCGATTAGCTTGATAAATTCAAATGAATTTTTTTTATGTGATAAACCTTGCAACAATGATCAAGCTTAAGAGCTAGTTTTAAAGCATACTATCCACACTTCTACAAATGCATTATTAAATAACTACTGTAGGGGGGGAAATGATATTAAAAAAGTTGAAACAAAGAAAGGGAAACTACATACTTTATTAGTTAAATAACTTGCTTTATTTTTATGTATGGACCCCTTTTTAATGTATATATATATTCATGTATTTATGGTTGACACGATGTTACTGGAGCACCTGAGCCTTTCGGTAATTAATCTCCATATCAGGGAGCACACTTTTTGACAAGACCATCGGTTTTTTTCCAGCCCAGAATTGCCTTTTGTTTATTGAAGAGTTGAATTTAGAGGAATTTAAAATAAAGTTTCATGTTGAATATGTGAGAAACATTTTAATTAAAATTGAGATTTAGAAAATTCATGGTGAAATTGATTTTATAGTTAAGTTTATATTATGTATTTATCTATAAATGTATATGTATGATTTACCTAAAAATATTATTTTAAATTTAACTACATTTTTTTTTTTTGATTGTATATGATACCAATAAAATTTATTGTTCTTAAATTTGTATTGCATTTTTTGTTTTGAAAACTAGTTCTAATGTATTACATAACTAATGTAGGGGGGAAATGATATTAAAAAAGTCGAAGCAAATAAAAGAAAACTACATACTTTGTTAAGTAAATAAATTGCTTTATTTTTATGTATGGACTCACTTTTAATGTATATATATTTATTTTCATGTATGTATCTATAATTATATATGTATGATTTACCTAAAAATATTTTTTTAATTTATTGAATGGTAATTTTTTATTTTGTGACCAATAAAGTTATTGTTTTTAAATTTGTGTTGCATTTTTTGTTTTGAAAACTATTTCTAATTTTAATTCTCTTTTTGTAACTATTCTGAATAAAACTAAGAAAATAATGATAAAGAAATTAGCATATTTTTGTGTATAAATTAACAATAAAATACAGAACATTAATTATTTTTTTATTTTACTTTTTGTTCTCCTAAGGACAATAAAAATATTAAAGAAACATTTACTACATTGCAACAAATAAGAATATGTTCATTGCAATACGTTTGAAGTAAATATTACATTGATGATCACATACTTGCGATTTAAAAAATATACTAGATTTATTCTTAAATGCTCTATGTGCATGAAACACAATTTTTTGATTAATTTACTGATATTTTTTATTTGTTGTATATGAATGTTTAGTTTAATAATAAGAAATGGAAGAAAATATGTAAAAATGCATCAGAAGAGTTCCGTAAGTATGGATATGATAGTGGACGATGTTACCTTACTATTTGTGACATTACAAGTCAGCCCCGAGGTCGTCTAGTATTCAGGAGGTGTTGGTCTTTAACGGCCAAGGATCGAACCCGCGACTGAACAAAAACTGCTAGCCACAAATCCGAATAACCACTAGGCTACCACAGCCACTTACAATTTGATGGTTTTGATCAATAAACAGAAAATTTATATATATGTAACAGAGATTAAAATTACAAGAAAGAAATATGCTTTAAATTAACAATCAGTTCAATTTTTTAAAAAAATATTACATCCAATGAACATAGTTTGCTAGTATGTAAAATCCCACAAAAAAATTTTCAAAAAAAAAAAAGAAAGACCAAATCACTGAAAAAATTAATCAGTTATTTAATTCCTGAATGTTAATTACAATTTTTTTTTTTTTTTTTTTTTTTGGGAGTTGGAATTTTAAAATCAGCTCTTCCAGGAAATAATTTCTTCATTAAGTAATGCACCTTATTTTTGCATGGATTCTAAAGAATCACAATACAGAACGTTTTAAAATTTACTAGATAAATAAAATAAATCACTCAAATGTATGGGTGTTCATTAACAAGGCACTGAGATGTTGTACCTCCTTCTTCAGACTTCACCATACCAATGGGAGGACTGGGACTTTTACCATATTCAATATGCATCAGCCCCACTCACTACAAGGTGCAATGTACTCAAAGTGGAAAACAAAGAGAATACTTCTCAAATCATAACATAGCCAACTCCATGCTGTACAGTTGGAGTAAGTCAATCTGTATCATATATTTGTGAAGGTTTTCTCTGGATGTAAACACATCCAGTTGTAGGAACAATGTAAACAATGATTAATTAACCCCTTAACTGTGACATATATTTCAGAAAAATGGACCAAAAATGGAAATTTTTTTTGACTGTTTAATTTTGTTCTTTATATTATTATAAAAGTTAGAAAATGGTTTTTTATTGCAAAAATAAAATTTTAAATATACCCATTAATTAAAAATTAATTAAAATTAATACCTAAATAATTAAAAATACCTAAACTGTACTCCACATCGATGTCTGAATCGGATATTGCAAAAAAAGAAAATTGTTTGCAAAAAAATTCACTGAAAAACAACCGAAACTAAACGTGAAAGTGAAACTCTGCCTTTATTTATCAATCCAAGTGTGTCTTAATTTATCTGACAGCACCCACGTTTTCCCTCCCTCAACTGAAGTCATAATCGGTGAAAAACTAGGACCACTAATGCCATCTATTAGGAAATAGTGGATTAAGTATCCTAAAGTAGAAACGAACTCAGCTCGGGCTTCACGAAATAGAAATGTTAATTTTTCTCCTGCCCGAACTGACTTTGGGCATTACAAATTCTGCACGTAGTATTTCCCCGAACTGGATTCGGGCGACACTGGCAAGGGGTTAAACCATATTATTTACTTCCATGCATCTTTTAACTAGTCTTTCTGTTTGCCACAACATTTGAGATAGCATTTTGCATTAACATTTGAGACAAGTGGCTTGGGAATACCTACTCTGCTATAGATTTGTTGTTTGTACAGCTCTCTTCCAATTGTAATCATTGATACAGTAATCGGCAGATGCATATCGTTCCTCAACCATTTTGGCTGCAGTTGTCTTCTTTTTTGGATGCAGTAATCTGTTTTAATATCAGATTATATCTCTCGGTCAGTTTTCACTCTCATCCATAGTCCAACCTCTGGTGGATGTTTTTCCTTTTTTAGGAATGCTGACATTTTTTTAGACTGTTCCTAAAGAAACAACAATATCAGAAGTTGGGGTTACAGATGCTCTTATAAAGCAAGCTCCAACAATATGTCCTCTCTGAAACTGCACGGTTGAGCAACTCGGAAAAAACAAAAAGGCCCCAAGCATCATAATAACTTGTAGGCAGTAGAACAGTATACTTACTATTTTCAAATAATAAATAGTGGTGACCAGAATGTTGGGTAATTACAAGGGCCATACAATAAGTCTTTAGAAATTCCAAGAGATGGTGCTTGTAGCATCGAAAATGGTTTGTTTTTAGTACGCATTATAGACAGAGAGCTGTCTAGTAACCGAAACTTAACTGTAACTCATATTCGTGATCATGACATCTTTCACACCTCAAAAATTCTTCATCCTAGTTTTTCCACCCGATGAGATCCTCTTCTTTGGAGAGGATTTTACTGGATGCAGCCCATTATTTTGATTTTTGCTTGGTTTCCAGAGTATAATGAGGAATACATGTCTCCTTGGTGGTTAGAACTCAATGCGCCTGCAATCAAATGTTGAATTGGTAGCAAATTACTACCAAATCAAAACTTATGAATCAATGTCAAATTTGTTTTGGCCCCATTTAACAGATGGCAATTATTTACAATTTACCTTAATGGTGCCATTTGTCTTCAAATACAAGTACTTTTTTAACCACCCCTTGTAATATGAAACCTGTTCATAAACACTATTCATATTGATAGGGGTTTCCATTATTTTGATAACCATCTGTTCATTGTAAGAATAATTATTGATCACAATAAAACTGTTACAAATATTTTTGAAACATAAAAATACACCTGCATAAAAAAAAGTTACTTTTACAACAGATTAGTTATAATTAAAAAATCAATTATAATAAAGATTATTTTAAAGAAATAATTTGGTAATGCAAAACTAAAAAATGAAAAACCAGAAATACTTTACAGTGAATATCCTTCTGAAACACATGCCATAAAAATTAAGAAACATGAAATAAAAATATCTACTTTAGAAAACAATTTTAAAACTTTATTTTGATATTATGTTAGTCAGCAAAAATTTCTGCAAGATACAAAAATTTTGTAATTGAAATTCTTTAAAAAAATGTGTGGCTTTTCATATGAATCTGTATGAAATGTAATCATACACAATGATGTAAAAAATGTTCTCAAAAGATTTTTTTAAAAGAAACTTACCACAAATGACATAGTAGTTCAAAAATAAATAAGTTCTCTCAAAACAGAATTACGCTGGCAAAACTCCATTTGTCCAAATCAAAGGATAAAGGGGAAAAAATTGTAGAATAAGATGCAATGATTTCATAATATAATTTCAGCACAACTATGCATAGTTAATGAGGATAAATGTTACAAGATCAATAAATAAATTTTTGACAATAAAAGGAACCTTTTTGATAGCACTTTTAATCCAATAGTATTCAAAGATCTATTTATAAATCACAACACAAAACAACCCTGTTACAATGCTCTCCTTAAGCACATTACAGTTTCTTCTTAGTTTAGAGAAAATACTTATTAGTTTAGAGAAAAATATTAACTGCTCATTGCTCAGTTCAATTTCGTGGCCAAATGGAATGTGTATTTAAAAATCATATGAGGCATTTTTTTCATCAAGAAAGTTATTTTGGAATATTTGTGGCACATGATTAGGAGAATTAACAATATTTAAAATTCATATTTAGAAATGTTTACTGAAACTAACTATACAAGTAATGTAACTAGAATTTGGTTATGTTATTTATGCCACATTGGTTTAAATAGTGATCTATAAATAGATTGTTGGTTGGTCCACATAATATTTCATGTAATTTTCACCAGTCTGTAATAGCGATAATCAATAATAATGATCCATTTAGTTGATAATACAATGATTACAGATAGCACAATGACAAATACTTCAAATTGAAACCCTTGGTTAAAAAAAAAGAAAGAAAAAATTCTCCTAAATTTAGAATTTCTTAGGAAAACTTATCAATGGTTAATATGATTCTACAGTATAATCCTAAGCACTCTTTGAAGTAATTTATGAAATCAAAGTCAATTTGCTTTGGGGATTAGTTTTGATCAATGTGAAGTGAAAATGGATACTGCCCATCGTTCTCACTTTATACTAAAAAAGAAAGTAACAAGAAAAACAAAACCTTTAGATACTGAAGTAGTTAAATAGATACTATCAGTGGTGGGAAAAAATTCAAAAAGTTATTGCGTGTATTTTGACAATTCTTAGTTAGCCTTGCCTTGTTTTACAAGTTGAAAAATATGAAGTTTAGAGCTTAAGGTACAACGTCAACAAAATTTTCAGAAAAAATACTTTGTGGATCATATGACTAAGTTAGGTACCAAAAATTAAATTTTACAGGATAATACATTTTTCAATGACCACAATTTTTGATTACAGAGATACTGGTTAAAGTTGCACTATGGAATGGAAAGGGAAAAAAATGTACATCATTTCCTAAACTTGTCACAGTCTAACTTAACGCAAAAAAAAATGTAATGTTACTCTTTGTACATCCTGTTGTAACATGTATAGTAAAAATTTATAATTTAATTAAATAAACTATTTTTCAGAAAAATGATTGTTTGTTTAATCACATAAATATTTATTAATATATTGGCCTTTTGTGAGAAAACAAAAGGAAAAAAATACAGGAAATTTTTTCAGTTGATTCTAAACCTATGTACATAGCTGCCTTTTCAAAAAAAATTAGGGTGTTTTAGTAGATAAAGTTGCTAAAGGATTTTTAATTCAAGCAGGGTTTATTCTGGATCTAGAAAATGAAAGAATAGCTTAACTTTAAAAGTATACTCTCGTTCAGCATAGAATGGAACTTGTAAAAAAAAAAAGGGGGGGGGCTTTTAATAGCTCTTTCATTTATAAAATGTATCTAACTTTTCTATTTTAAATAGCAGATAAAGCAGAGATAAAGAAAACACACACATAAGGGATGTTCTGGCTCTGATTCTTAAATGCATACAGAGCAGACCACAAAGCTAAACTGCTATTAATTTAAGATGAATTTCAAATACTTTTTATTGCAATTTTGTTTTAATAATACACTACAATCAATAATGCTTAGATTATACATAAAAAAAGAGACATGAGGTTGCATAGACACCTAGAAAAACATTAACATTGTTTTAAAAGGAACATGTTCTACAGAGCTAAATTCTTCCATAAAAAAGTTATGACACAATGTGAATCATTAAACACAAATTAAATCAAATTATAATGCCTTCACTTTAATATGAAATTCTTTTTCCCCTATACCAAGACATTTATTCCCCAAATGGCATACTATTTATCATATTAAAATAAAATTACAAAGAATTTACTATAAAAGCCGAACTTCAGACAAATCCTTTGAATAGTAATTTTATGTGAAATTTTTCTTCGTCATTTACTTCAACCATTAATAAAATCCATGTCATATATCAATTATATTTTCTAATAACATCAAATGCGTAGGATTCTGACAAATTATTCAGAAAAATCAAGTTTAAAAATGTGTAACATTTTTTGAGACTGATATATTCTATCACAAATGTAAATTCTCATTCAGGATTCAATAACAATGTCTATTAAAAAAAACTAAAAGTACCATTTATTCATTTTGTTAATTTAATCATGAATGTATTGATATTTTGATGATTTTAATTAAAGTAATTCAAAAAAACTTAATCCATACAGAATCTCTATTACATAAATAATAAATTCTAAATCGAGATGTACCACATATATTTTTTATAGTAAAAGTACATCTAGAAATTAAATTAACACATATACGTGCATGTATATTAAAATTTATTTTTAATAAATATACTACACATATGTTCACAAATCGATATATTTAAAATGATAATGGCAAATGATATACGTCAAGAATGAATGACATTTGATGAGAGTTCCTAATTAAAATATGAATATATTAAATTCCCATTGATTTAAAAGAATTTAGAATAATAGATTTTACATAAGTCTAGAAAATGCTCACCTGAAGTAACGATCTAACTCAACAAACTAAAGCACTTGTAGTGCTTCTCAAGAGAAGGTACAATTTTTCTCGCAGAGAGAAAGATGTAAAAAGTATGCTAGAGCGCCCACATAAATACAGCTTAATAAAACTTATATCAAACAGGTCGAAACCCAAATGTCTGATCCGTAAAGAACAAAACTACTACACGTTATTTAAGACCAAAACAGCTTTATATTCAAATTTTAAAAAAATTGAGAGCAATATTTCTTCGGCACTTTACAGAAAAAAATTATGAAGATAATACTGCTTTGATAACAATTACATGATACTCAAGAAGCACGATATAAACATGAGAATCGAAACAGTTACAGTTACTTGTCAGAAAACAAATCTAAATACAGAACTTTATCTGAAATCCAGCAAATATCAGACTAGAGCACCGCCAGATATTTAATAACAATCAAATGATTAGAGAGCGTCAGTCATTGCGACTCTTTGCTCAATCTGATTTTTAGAAAAAGCAGAAGAAAGAAGAAGAGTGAAAGTATAGGATGTATGAGATATATACAGGATGAGAATTTTTTAATCTGCTTTATTTATTTATTAATTTATTTTTACCTTACTTTCGCCTCCGTAAACGGTTCTATCTTCTCACATGCTCAGTAGATCTCAAGTACTTGAGTTTGAAAGTATCATTTTTTTAAAAAATATAATTTTTTTAATAAGTGTATGTAGATTACACTTATATCCTTTTTTTAAAAATATAATTTATTTAATAAGTGTAAGTAGATTACACTTATATCATTTTTTAAAAAAATATATTTGAATTTAATTTTACAGTTAAATTAATTTTGATAATTTTAAAGCTTTTTTTATTATTAAGATAAGGAGTTCAAAGAAATAGGAAAGGAAGGAGAAAGATGAAAAGCGAAGTTTTTATGTAGACTATTTAATTGCATAAGCTTTAACCAAAACTTGGCTTGATTTATGGAGAAAGGAACTGATCTTGAGAATACAATATTGGCGGATTCTCGAGATTCAATTTCAAATTTATCAAATTTCATTAATTCATTAACATCGCCAGTTTTACTAGAATCTCTTTTACGATGATACTCTATCACTAAATCTTGAGGTAATTGCTTTAATAAAATAGGTATTAATAAGTGACCATAATTACCGGAGTCAGTACCCATCGAATTTAAATTTCTTATACTAATTTCGCTTTCGTCGGGTAATTTTCTTAATCCTGAGATTAAAAGAGGATTTCACTAGTTCGATTTCTAAAAGTTTGTTTAGAAATGACTAATTAAATGACCCTGTCTCCCATATCTGTTTTTCAACAGATTCAAACATGATTTATAATTTTCTTCCGTAAGGAAAAAACCGGAAACAATTTTGTAAGCTTCGCCGGATAAAAAGGTCTTCAAATAAATGAATTTGTCGACCTCACATAAAGACTGATTGGCGTCAATCGCATTAGTGAAGATGTTAATAAGTTCTAGGAAGGTGCTATCATCTCCACTAAATGTAGGAATTCTTAATTTTGGTAAATTAATAGAAGTATCAGTACGGCTAATTTCTACATTATTGCCTGGAAACTAAATTGGTGGCGAGATCATAGGTTGTTGCTCAATTTTAAAAATTTCAAATTCACTTTTGATTTTAAATTTAACTTCATTTAATTTTTCTTTATACTCAAAAGAGCTCTGGATATTTGTTTCAAAAGTAGCACTATCAATGATCAAGTCCTCAGTTTCATTGTTAAGCAATTTAAGTTCTTTAATTTTTTTTCTTCTACATTTAACAAATGCTCCGAAAGCTTCTTTTGAACACTTTCGTTTTTAATATCACAACTCTCTAGGAGCGAGCTTATCTGATTAATTAGTTTCGTACTGGCTGTGAGAACTACTTTTCTTTTACTTCTTAATCTATCAATATTCTCCACTTTAAAACTATATAAAAAAAAAATGTGCACAGTACCTTTGGTTACGATGAGATGCTTTCAATTAGATGAATCTTAGTTGCATAATTCTAATGACGGGGAGTTCGTTGTTATTCCTAGAAACACACACACATATTTCTATCTCAGTCCTTTCTAAACTGATTTCTAGAAAGTCCAATCCATTACGCAAATTTTATATTCCCGGGTTTCGGCACCATGAAAAAATTTAATTTAAACTAATACTGGATAAATAAATAACCTTTAGTATATCTATTCCTTATTATTAGCCTGTATTTTGGTGCCAGAAATAAAAACTACTTGATGGTTTTTTCACTGTTTATTTTCAACGATAAACTTAACAAAAAAAACAATTACAATTCTGCAGCTTATTTTTATTAAAATAAATTTGAATTACGCAATACAAATTCCAAGAAACCTATCTGCTGCAGACCTAGAACTGTAGATTGCGATAAAACACCAAAAAAAAAAAAAAAGGGCTCCTGGAAAGCTAGCGTCTATCTAGTCTACCTAGATGATCTAAAAAAAAGAACAAAATTAACTTCTTATATATCGGTATACCACGTAGGTTTGACATATACAGGGCAGCTATGGTTCGCCCACGATACCCACATGATTACCATCCAGCTAGTGATGAAATTCCAGTTTTAAAGGCGTAAGAGCCAAAGCAGGCTTTTCCATTTCCACCCTCGTTCACCACGAATTGTCAACATAGCTCTTTCTATAATAGAATAGTTATATATGTATCTTTTAAGTGAATTAATCAACCAGTTTCACACACACATCCGAATGTCTATTTCTTTATGCAAAAAATGTATTTAAAAACATAAATAAAATGCTTATTTAAAAGATCTTTGTAAAATATTTTTAGTTAAATTAGTTAATTAAAAATACTTCTAAAATTATTCGATTTTTTCGTCAGTTATGCTCAAATTTTATTATTAGCTATATTATAAAAGTTTAAAAAAGTACTATGATAACTGCGCTTGCATAGTAAGTTTTTAAAAAATATCAGAACGAAGTATTATTTCTTTTTTTTTTCACACTTCATAATTTCCCTTCCTCTTTTCTTCCTCTCTTTAAAATCCTAAAATAAAAACACTTTGCGGAATGGTACACGACACAGGCTTTTGTGGGTAAAAAGACTCTAATGTATAACTTTAAAAAGGTTAAAACAAACTAACAGCATATTTGTGGGGAGAGTAAACTTTATTTTTTTTATTTAACATTTATTGCCGATATCTAAACTAAGGGTAGTGAAGCTTAGAGGGACCTGTTCAGAGAAATGTTTAAGGCATAAGGAGTGCCCAAAAATGATCAGATGTCAGTCCAAAAAAAATTTCTTCTGTCTTTTACAGAACTTGCTTAGAGTAATATTTTTCAGATTTTCGTCCCTACAAAAAAAATTTTTTTAAACTATATTTTTGCTATCTAGCTTTTATCACCGAAGGCGATTTAATTTTAACCAACAGTATCATGACATGTATGATCAATAAAATTAATTCTCTTTCGATGAAACATTGGGGGATGTTTTTCTACCTAATGCAGGGAGAGAGAGTTGTTTGATTCCGCAACGTTGTTTCGAGCCCTGGTCCTATGGGTCCGAAGGAAATTTGACCCGTCGCTTTTTACTGTGTCACTACCAACCAGGTTGAAAAGACGTCTCTTCCGGCTAGTTAAGTTAGGCGTTCTTAACTTCTGGTGCTGTTGCAGAAGAGAGTCGCTTTACTCTCATAAACTCTGATATAGCATTCCTTTTTATCAAAACATTAGTTTAGAAATCCTGAAAATTCTTTCCAAAATAAGATTCATTAACTCAAAATTATTCATATCGTGTATCATGATCATTTTTAGGAGAAAAAAAATTTGATTAAATGAACTGAAATGTTCATTGACGTTTCAATTTGAATTAACGAGAGAAAAAGAGTTTAAAACATAATTTTTTTTAGATTAACTGTAATTGAAGGTGTATATTTTTTTTTTTTTTTTTTAAATTGGTGTTTTTTTTTTTTTTTTTTTTTGTCTGTAAGGCTAAAAATACAAACATTTCTAGAGTAAAGAATATAATATTGTATTGTTGTTGAATTCTAAGAGGTTTTATAAAATCTAATATTATTGGGGCCTTGAATAAGCTCTGTCTGTTTCGTAATATATGGTATTACCAGGACTATGTGCATGTAATTTCAGATGGAAACGGATCTATAAAAAAGTACTGTCGATAAGTATGAACTTCCGTGTATGTTAGTTCGCCACCGTGTAAACAACGTTTTTTTTTTTTTTTTTCACAGTTCTAAAAAAAGTCAAGTTTTGTGCCAAGTAAAGGGTATTTGCGGGGAAATTTATTGCACTATTTTATTCAAAAGAAATTAGAAGCTGAATCACACAGAATTCTTGTTGAGACTTACGGTGAGCATTCTCTATTGGAATCGGCATGCAGAGACTAGTTTCGATGCTTCAAAAATAATGATTTTGATCATGGAGATAAAGAATGCTTCTCCTCTGCATTTGGTGAGATCAGCAGGGTATAATTTATTATGAGCTGCTCAAACCAAACGAAATTATCATGAGAGATCTCTATCGACTGCAATGGATGTGTTTGAACTGAGCCCTAAAAGAAAAAATGCCGCTATACTATTAGAGACTGGACAAGGTGATTTTGTTCCATGACAACGCTTGACCTCATGTTACAAAACCGGTGAAAACCTACATGGAAACGCTTAAATGGGAAGTTCTACCCTATTTCATCGTATTCGCCAGACATAGCCCCTTCCGATTATCATTTATTCCGTTCGATGCCACATGGCCTGGCTGAGCTTCACTTCCATTCTCATGAAGATACCAAAAAATTGATCGATTTTTGGATAGTCTCAAAAGACATGTTTTTCCGACGTGGAATTCACATGCTGAAAGAAAGATGGGAGAATGTAGTGGCTAATGATATGCAATACTTTAAGTGACATGTTTTTTTACCTCATACCTTAAATGAAATATTGATTTTCTCAAAAAAAAAAAAAAAAAAAAAAAACAGCGAGAACTTATTCAAAGTCTTAATACCATTATCCGTAAAAATTAATGTTATCCGTTAAATTAATTTATCATTAATGGATTACTTAAAGTTTCTAAAATAACATTACTTCAATTAATATCAACGTATTCTTTATACTTTAACCATCTACAGATTCGAATTAAAACATACTAGCTTCTTAAGTTACAAATCACATTGGAAATACTCGTTTTACTCATTAGCATCTTTTGTTTGGAGAAAGTGCTCTATCTTTTTTGTCACGTCCCATAACTGTTCATCCCATCTTAAATGAGGCTCTACTGTTTCAACATTATCGTCATTCTTTTTTTAAATCATCCGCCGTTTTAAACTTGTCTGACTTGGTGAGAAAACCCCCCACCAAAACTTATACGACTTTTTTCAATAGAATTGGTTTTTTTAAATCACTTTTAAGATTTTAAACTGTTTATAATGTTTTACAAACTTTTTGTTAATCTGTGTCTTTTTTATAATTTTTTAATTTGGCTTTAAGCAATAAAAAAAACAATGGAATTATCAATGTTTGGCACAACATAGGCAGATTTGGCTCTTGCTCCATAAACATACACACATTCACTCACTCTTAAGTACAAAAATGATACCAACTTACGATTAAGCGATGTATATAACAAAATTTTAATTAAATGTTAATTTTGAAGCAAATGATAAAGTCTTAAATTGAATATACCTTAAGTTAAATGTAATTGTTACGGTTCGATTATAATAGAACTTTGATGTTGAGCTCTATAAATGGAAGAATTAGTAATAAAAAATGTCCTTATTTATGCCATTAAATGTGTTAAATATGCAAAGTGATGATTTTATAGATCGTTTCTGTAACAGCTCTAAAAGTCAGATAATAAATGGTAATTTAAGTTTTTTTTCCATTCCTGTATTACTAGTAATGATTTATTGTTCATTAACATCGTATTCAGAAGCAACACGAAGGCTATTGGTGACGGACCTCGAAATTCTGAGTCTCGGTTATGTGACGAAGACGACATTTGGCTGGCATCTCCTCCTCCAAACTTCCCCCACCTCCCCTTCGAGAAGGAGGGAGATCTTGGAGCCTTAACAGGTTTAACGTGCATCAACCCCATTATATGTTCAAAACAGCAAAATTAGTAAATTTTATGTATTTATCAATATTATTTTAATCAGAGTTAGTGTTGTGACGACTTGTGATATCTCAACTTCAAGCCTGCCTTCACTCTACCACTATGGGAACGAGCCGGTCATTCTGGCAAAGCAAGCCAGCTCAAGTGGTTTAAAGCCGAATATAGGTTGGATGGTTAAAGGAACACCTAGGTCTTAAGTCCTTTAATCTTCAGTCGATATACTGTTGAATGAGTTCCTTCGGCCTGTTAGTTGTCCATGATTTTAGAAAAACAATTTACAAATTTTAAAATTACTTTGCCTCTTTAAAAGAAATAAATTTAAAAACTTGAAGATAAAGAATTACTTGAAAAAAAAATTACTAGAAAAATCAAAGTGTAGAAGAATTGCTATTGGTTGAGAATGGTTTTGTGTCAGGAGAGAAAATTAGCCAATCAGGGAGTAGCTTCTCGCGCTCCCGAAAAATCAGAGAGGGAAAAAAATTCCAAGCCGTTTGGGAGTAGCTGACTCGAGAGCTAACTATCCTATTAATCAAGCGCGTTGTCCCTCAAGTCAGCAACGTGTAATGTAAACGAGCTATGAAAATGTGAACATTTTGAATTGTGAATAAAACTTAGAGGTAATGAAAAGGGGGAATTTAAATATTAAGGTGAATGAAATTTAGAGTAACACATTTCTTGGTCTATCAATACAATTATCAAATGTATATTCATCAATTCTTTAGTAATCTCCTGTTCTCGATGGTTTCAAGAAATGCGAAATATTTTCTTGAGATATGAACAATAAAGTCTTTAAGGGTAGAAATTTTAATGGAGTTCCGAATGTCTTCGTTTCGCATAAACCAACGAACATTTAATATCTGATGAAGCATCATATTTTGTGCTCTTTCCAAAGAATTGATATGCATCTTTACTGCATGCTCCCAAACTGGGCTAGGGTAAGTAAAGACTGATCTGAGAATCAGAGTGTAGATAAGCATTTTAATCTTGGTACTCATTTTTGAGCTCCGAGAGATTAGGGGGAGGGGACTTTAAGCGCGTTTTATCGGAATTTCTGTTTAATTAGTGGGGCATGTTGTCTGAAAGTGAGAGCTTTATCCAATGTCACACCCAAATATTTGGTGTGCTGAGACTAGGGGATTTTAACGTTTTGAATAAAAATCTCTGTGTTGTTCTTTTAATTTTTACGAGAAAAGAAGACGGCCTCTGTTTTATTTGCATTCAGGGTGATTTTTCAGAGAGAAAACCAATCTTCCAGTTTCGTAAGATGCCTGTTGAGGGTATGAACTATGTCCTTGGGTTTTTCATGTTGAGCCAATATCGCTGTATCGTTGGCGTACATGCAGGTGGTGATGTTTCTAATTCTGATGAAGTCATTGACGAAAATATTAAATAAATTTTGTCCAATTTGACTTCCTTGAGGTATGGAAGCTGTGATATTTTTGTTTTGAGAAAAAGTGTCATGCATTCCGATAGAGAAGGATCTATTTTGAAGATAAGAATGTATTAATTTTTTGAGATAGGGGGGCTCAATTTTAATCAATTTATATACTAAGCCCTCATGCCAAACTCTGTCAAAGGCTTTCTAGATGTCAGAAAAACCACATCAGTCGAATTCCCCCTGTTAAATCCGAACTTGACGTGTTCGACGAAACGGAAAAGCTGATGGATAGTAGAAAGTTTTTCTCTAAATCCGTGCTGTTGGGGTATCAGAATGTCATTATTTTTAAGGTTGTCATTTAATCTATTTAAAATTATTCTTTCAGATAATTTGCTGAGTATTGGTAATAAGGAAATAGGGGGACAGCTGCCAGGGAGGGTAGGATCTTTACCTTGTTTAATAATGGGAACGACTGCTACAATTTTCCGTGGTTGAGGAAAATGTCCAATTTTCAGAATATTACTAATAACAGTAGTGATTAAAATAACTTTATCGGGAAAATTTTTTACTATTTTATTAATAATTCCCTCGCTGCCTGGAGCTTTTTTAATTTTGATCTATTGAATATATTTCATTATTTCAGATGGTTTAGGGGGGATACGGGGGGATGAAATAAATTATTTTCGTTAGCTAAAAAATGTTGAACAACGTGATTGATTTTACTGTCAAATTCAGGATTTACGATATTGTTTAGTTTAAATTAATTTTCGAACGATTCAACAATAGTTTCTGCCTTGTCGGCTTCGGAAAGAGCGATATTAACTTAGCCTTTAAGGGCGGGAATACGTGAGAGCTTCCGTCGTAGGGTTTTGGCCATCCCCCAGAGGGAGCTGTCCTCGGTCTGTAACAAAAGGAGTGTGTCTTCCCAAGATTTTTTAATGAATTCGGCGACTTTTTGCTTTATTTTATTCTGAAAATTATTTAATGTTGTTTTATCCGCTGGATTACGAGAATATTGCCAAATTTTTCTAGTTTTATTTCTTTGTTTGAACAAATTTCTAATTTCTGCGTTAATATAAGTGGGTATTGTTCTCTTTTGTAGGTTTTGAAGCTACTCAATGAGAATTAAGAACTCTATCTGTAAGTTCGGAGACACACTTATCAATATCCTCTCCATTATTAATTTGTGGTGGTGTGAGATGAATGGTTTTTGAAATATGATCTCGAAAAATAGTTCTCAATTAGTAATAACTTTGCGATCGAGAAAAGTAATTCTGATAGACGTTAGAAAATTTAATAAAATTGGATTGTGATCAGAATTTAGTTCCATGAGAGAGTTGATTTCGCTCGGCTAATGGATAGAGCAAATGAGAGTGAAGTCAATGAGGGAGTCTGAGTCATAGCCGAATCGTGTCGGTGTGGTTGGGGCTAGTATTTCAAAGTTTTCTTGGTCGTCAAAGTCTTGGAAAGTAAGTATAATAGTAATGCCTTTATTACTATTATACTTACCGCCCCAGCTTATGTGGTGGGCATTAAAATCTCCGCACAATATGGAAACGTTGCCTAATTGACTAATAGTTTCCAAGTCTCGTATGACAGAAATAACATTAGTTGAAGGTGGGATGTAAATGGGTGCAATCAAAATTAGGTTATCATTAGGTGGAGTTAAAGCGACAATATTGGCTTCAATTACCCCTAAATTAGGTGTGGGGGCGTGGTAATGAAGGAGAGAACTTTTAATTAAGATAGCAGTGCCTCCATTTGGTATCGTATTATCTCTATTATTACGATAGATCAAGAAATTTGGTATTTTAAAATTATGTGCTAGTCTCAGGTGTGTCTCTTGTATAAGAAAGGTATCGGAGGTATGCTTATCAAAAAAGTCTCGTATCTCGACAGTACGAGAGCGTACTCCATTTCCATTCCAGGTAGCAAGTCTGAGTTCGAAGCGGTTGTTAGACATAATCTGAATAAAATCCAGCATAAAAGATGTCTGCCTTTTCGAATATGTCTTGAGTTTGCGACATCCTAAATATAGTTTCAATTAGATTTGGAAATAGATTGAAAAAGTTTCTCAGTTCTTTTATAGCAGCAAAAATGTCGTGAGTTTTTGGTGTGCTATTAATATTTGCTTTTGGTGGATGGTTTCTTTGCTTGTGAGTTTGTTCGGGCTCAGGTTTTTGAAATGTTTCAGTTCTTACGGATCTCCCGTTAAGAGGCTCCATCTTTTGTTTGTCTTTGGCAGCATCAGCGAAAGAAAAGCTTGAGCTAACAATTTTGTATGAAATGGCTGGATTTCCTTAATAGTTCGGTTTTTTAGTGACAGATAGACCTTTTTGGGACTTTGGTTTTGGGTATTGTGGGCAGCCATCCCAGGAAGCGACATATTCACCTTTACAGTTTATGTAGACTGGATTCTCCATTTTGGTTTTAATTTCACACTCTCCAGTGTTATGACTGTCACCGCATTTGAGGCATCTCGTCTTCTTGGAGCAATTTTGATTCGAATGGTGGAAAAAGTTACAATTGTAATATTGTGTCGCTCTCTGGAGACGTTTGAAGGTGTCAAAGAAGACAGATATGTACAGACAAAGCTTTACACTGAAGATATCAGGAGTTCTCCCTCGGCTTTTCTCACTTCCACAAGATACATGGTTAGCGGAAATTTGTTTTTTCATTGAGTTAGTTGAGCAATCTTTTTGACTTTTAGTCCTTTCTCCTCAAGATTTTATTTGATATCGTCGATTTAGGTGTACGCTGGAATCCCCTTCAGGACTGCTTTAACCGGACGAGATTCGACCGGCTGGATGACGTAGAATTCTAAGTTTTTTGTTTCTTGGTAAAGTTATCTGTCTGAGTTTATCTTCATTGTTTGGCTGGATTTCGATATATTCACAAATCAATTTGCGTGTGACTTTAGGGTGACTTCTATGGAGCTGTTGTAAGATGAGGGTATAATTTTTCGTAAGCCTCATCATGATTGACTAGATTTTTGGCTGGGGTGGAGCCGAGAGATCCGCGTCATTGTCATTAGAATTTTGGGTATTTAATTTATCGAATTAGTTTTTAATTTGAATTTGGTTAGGAGAATTTACTGTTTTAATCTTTTTGAAAGTTTTCGTGGGGGAAACAAATCCTTCGTTATCAACGTTGTTTTGCCTTTTTATTTTCTTTTAAATTTAAAGCGGGTCGGATTACCGACTCCAAAAGTTTTCTCCTGACACTTTTCAAATTTTGGTATAAATTATGGAGGCAAGATTTAACAGGGCAAGGTAACAGGGAAGTCAACTCATTTTTAATGTTGCTCATTTTGTCTCCAGGTGTAGAACTTCAGCAACGATTTCAGGAACGGCATCGCTGTTTTGATCTTCTTCTTCAATGCCAATTGTGGATTTCAGATACAGAAACTTCTGGTCGTTGCACTTGATTGCTTTTCCAATAAACTAATGTTCCGGCAAAATTCGACAGCTTTTACATCGGCTAAAGCATCATCATTTGGGTTGGAGGGGATACGCAAGTCGGTATCCATGAATTCACAGATAGCGCTCGCCTGTGGCAGATGCTCGAGTGAGCTGCTATCCTTGTGGCCACTCATGGTGACGGCAAAGTAGCGAATGATTTAAAGCCGAAATGAACTTAACTTCTTTTGCTACCCACTGCTTAAGGTAGCACTGGAAAGCCATCGGGGAGAGAGAAACCGCAGAGGAAATTATCCTGATCTCTCTTCTATTTTAGGATTTTCTTATTCTTTGCTATTTTATTAGCTGTTATGTCGTGAGCTTATGATTTTCTTCTATTTAAACTTCTTTTAAATGTTTTAAATATTAACTGTTGGTGTTAGAATATGTAACGTGCAGTCTTCATGTGGGATATTTAATTACTTTCTGATTAGGAGTCCGTTGTGTTCAGCTCCACAATGTCCTCAAAAATTAGCGACCAGACTGTTTAATAAGTTAAAGATGAAATCAGAAGTTATTGTAGCACATATTTGAGTTACCATAACTATCAACTATTTCATATAGTGAAGGGAAATATGAGCACGAAATTCATTAAAATAAAATTCTGCTATTCTATGCATTCCTCTTTTATCATATTAAATAAAAACAATGACAGTGACAATGACAATATAATTAGGAAACTATAACCCATATATGTTGTTTCTCTCAAATTTGTATTTTTTTCTCATTGAGGAAAATAAATTATTATTTGATATTCATGAATCTACTATTTATCAAACAAATACATATATATCATTTCTGAAATAATATTAAAAATATAACTATATTGATTACGTTTCATATCATACAGAGAGTGATACCCCAGTTAGATTATGTATAATAATTTAATCAATTTGACAGAATTCAGTGAAGAGAGTTCTGAAATAATAAAAGAAAACATTTTTAAATTTTCAGTAGCAGCCGCCTTAATTCAGTGAAGACCCGTGTTTCTCAACCTCTGTTATATGTATTCAGCTTCCTGAATAATAACTATAGGCAAATCTACCATTGTTTGGAAGTACTTTTATTAAAAAGTAAACTATTCAAAACAGTATGATAATTATTATTGAAAATAAAGTATAATTATTATTATTTAAGCAATATATATATATATATATGGGGGGATGGCCGATGTTACTAACTATTCTAATTAAAAAATCAAACTTTGAACTTAAGCACATTTAATATTGACGTTTTTCATTAGAATAAAATTTCACACACTGGACGAAACATTTCACAATAACATTTAAAAAAAATAATCGTCTTTTATCTTCACAAATTCACTAATCGACTTTTTGGCTACGAGACATCAACAAGGGTGTCTTCCTCGTTTTGATGACTCTAATCGACTCTACTTCAAGAGCGGGCTCCCTTCAGTAGCAGAAGCAGCGCCCTCTATGATCGGGTGTTTCTTCTACAAAACCACACACACAGATATATATATATATATATATATATATCAAAACAATAAAATAAGCAAATGTAATTTATTTATAAGTTTTATTTTAATTAAATTTTCTCTTAGAAAAAAATATGCAATCGAAGAAAAATTCGTCAAATAAAGGTCGAACTATAAATTTTGGTGGTTATTCGTTTTTTAGTTTTCAAAGATGAAAATAAAAACAGCATTAAGACAAAGAAGTAAAAAATAAATAAACATGTGTGTGTGTGTGCGTGTGCGTGTGCGTGTGT
>BMAW01019934.1:0-23951 GCA_019974015.1 Nephila pilipes
TTCTACAAACAGCAGTTTATATATATATATATATATATATATAGGGCAACAGCTTTCTGTGTAGGAACGGTGGCAAGAATAATCGTAGAATTACTGTTTTATGACTGGATTGTCTCGGAAGATATCAATA
Organism: Nephila pilipes; assembly: GCA_019974015.1. NCBI lineage: Eukaryota > Metazoa > Arthropoda > Arachnida > Araneae > Nephilidae > Nephila > Nephila pilipes. The sequence continues at coordinate 131 of BMAW01019934.1, forward strand.
ACGATACTTTCCACGACAGAATGAAAAGAACTAATGAAGACTTTTATTCAAGCAAATATTTCGAAATCTTAGGAAACATCCTCTCCATAGATATAATATCCAAATGGACAAAAAATAGAAGAGAGGAAATACTATGCAATCGAATCATCAGAAAACTGATTTTGCACAAAATCAGTTTAAATGATAATGCACATAGAACCTGTAACCGTGTTAATGATTTGGAACATGTTCTTTTGACTTACAATAAATAAGCGTTCCATAGAAATCTTCTCTGGAATATTATCAAGATAGACCAGCAGTAAAATATTAATTTCAAGGAACTTTTGGAGAGAATAGAAGCTAATAAACAAGTTTTCAGAACATTCTTGGAGAAAATAAAATATTTTGATTTTTGTTGAATTAAAAGAATCTCTTAAAGGCGATAATAGCCCCTTTGCTGCCCTGTATCACATATAAAACCAATCAATCAACTGTTTTATGAAAACTTTTAAAAATTATTATTACTCCTTGTTTATTTTTGTATTTTAGACAGCTTGCATATAATTTTTTGTTTGTTTTTTTAGGCCACCTATTGACATTCTTATTAATTTTATTGGTAATTTTATTAATCAAATTTATTTCAAGTGTTGATTCGTTGATTCCTGTTAAGCCTGACTTTCTCTTTTAGCTGTAATTGAAATACCTTACTTACCAGTTTTAGTGAATTTTATTGCCACAGAAAATCAAATTTTCTGTTTCAGTTCTAATTGAAATTTTTTATTTGTCAGTTTAGGTGAATTGTATTGTCTGACATATTCATACTTTCAGTTTTAAGTTGCCTGATTTGTACTGCGTGACTTTATAATACTTTCTATTTCAGTTCTAAGGTGCCAGTTGAATTTCTCTTTGCAAGTAATTTAACCGATCGTATTATCACTAATTTATTTTCTATTTTAGCTCAGAAGGAAGGTTAAAATGCAGTTTAGCCAAACAAATGGAACGATTTTAAAAATCGTCAAATTAGCGAATTTTTAGGTTAGGGGTGGAAACGTCGATGAGTCTTCTGTAACGTTCCACATTTGCCGAATTATCGTCAACTTTTATTTAAATGTAAAGGGAATATTCAAGAATTAATTTCCAAACTGGTTTTCTTAAATATTTTTGCTCAAGAAAAACATGAATATTCTTTTCTGTTGACATGTGTATTGTATTTTTGTTTACGTATTCATACTCATTAAATATAAGGGTTGTTCAAATGAAAAGGTACGAAATGTCGTAACAACGTAACTGTTAACATATTTGCCTTTGCCGAACGTAGCGAGACATTTAGGATGCAAATGAAGTCTTCGGCGTGGATCGAAGCATGGACAGGCACCCGCATGCGCTGGAGATAGCAGAGGCTCTTTTGAAGAGAGTGTGACGGGTTCGACTCGAAATAAAAATTCTTCATTCTTTAAAATTTAATTTATTACTACACGACGTCACAGAACAGCACAAGAAGACGGATATTACAGAACACATAAAACATTTTGAACAGTTAAGGTAAACATATCACACGCGCTCGAAGAAAAAAACATCACAGTTCTACTACTATCCGCCACACTCAACGTTCCTCTCTCGTCCCAACGGATAGGATTCGCGCCAATCTTCGGAACTTGTTTTTTCCGGCCAAAACCGGTTACGACCGCATCACAGCAGTATCGAGAGGCGGCTTTGTGCTGTCTATATTAGGAATGGTTAATTACGTGATTGAAGTCTTTACAATAGTCGTCCAACTGATGCGGCAGTGCGTGTGAGGACATCATGTATTCTACGTACTTGAAGGCCCAGCAATTAAACAACTGCTTCTATTTCGTTTATGGTGACATGGCGATGAAATGCATGGTGGATTTGGACTGAAACGAGTTAAGTGGGGGGAGGGGGAGAATAAATGAGATAAGAATATGATAGGAAATGTCGGCAGGTTTCCCTACTCGGGTAGGAGTGGCGTAAAGAGCTTGAGTGTAGGGAGCGGGGAAGGGGTAGGAGAATGATTAAGGGGATTGCCTACAGTGCGGGAAGGGCTGTAAAACCAGTCCTTTGCTACTGGAATAGAATGACGTATAGGCGTTTGGAAGGAACAAGGAGGGGGGTGACCATGGATCAGAACCCGATCCTCAGAAAGGTGTTAGAACAAAAACGTTTTGAGGAAAAATTTTTATCAGCTGACTAAGGAGAAAACGAATCAGGAGCTCAGGGAGCAAGTGATCGAGATGAAGAGGGTCAGGTTCTATTTCTTTTAAAAGAGAGATCTGAATGCGGATGCAAAGCTCGAAAGTTGGTCGGATTCTTCGATGAATATTTGTTGACTATTTATGGAGCTATTATTATGGCTTGCTATTGTATGATGGCGTTCACATTGCAAAATTCGATGTTTGAGGAGCAGCGAGGCATTATCCAATTTCTGACAGCGGAAGGTGTAAGCCGGCCGCTATTCATCACCGGATAGTGACCGTATACAGGAAAGACTGTGTGTCCGACAAGTCAGTGAGAAAATGGAGTGCCCGCTTTCGTGCTGGCCTTGAGAGTTTGCTTGATGACTCGAGACCAGGCCAAACAAACACAGTCATCACGGCCGATCTCATCGACAAGGTGGACGACCTAGTGAGAAGTGATCGACGTGTCCAATCGCGAATATTGGTAGGGAAGGTGGTTGTCAGCGTTGCAACAGTGTGGACAATTCCTTATGACAGGTTGCGGATCGGAAGGTGTGTGCGCAGTGGGTTCCGAAGCAGCTCACCGACCAACAAAAGGAACTACGTATGGGGCTAGCATTTTAACATTCTGTTTCGGTATCATGAAGACCCCGCTTTCCTAGAGCAAATTGTCACAGGTGCTGAGAGCTGGTGCAATCACTACGAGCCAGAGACAAAGCGGAACAGCATGCAGTGGAAGCATGCATAGTAACCTCTTCCTAAAAAGTTAAAAGTCAGCAGGCAAGGTGTTTCTCACCGTCTTTTTCGACGTCCAAGGTCCGCTATCTGTTGAATTCCTAGATCATATAAGAACTATTATCTCCGATGTGAACTGTGAGACACTCCGAAACCTACGCAGGTCCATCAAGAACAAAAGACCGGGGCTGTTCACGGAGGGTGTAGTTCTGCTCCATGATAACGTGCGTCCATACGTCTCCAGGGTCACATATGCGGAACTGGCCAAGTTCAAGTGGAAACAGCCTGACCATTCGCCCTATGGCCAGGACATGTCATCCCGCGATTTCCATGTGTTTGGTACCCTGAATAAACATCTGAAAGGGAAGCACTTCAACTCGAACGACGAACTCAAGGACATTATGAAGGACTGGGTCTCGTAACGGCCACAGGAATTCTGTGAACAATGGATCCTTCGGCTCGTTAATCAATGGGATCGTTGTGCTCAGTCCTAAGGTGTATACTTTGAAAAAGTCTTCATTTATACCCCCAATATCGTTTCGTACTTTTCATTTGAACACCCCTTGTATTTTACATTCATAGCTGGTAGCAAAATATGTTATGATTGGTAAAATTCTATAATCTGGTTATATCTGACCGTCGGATATGTATTTGTGCGATTCCTGAAACAGTAGGAATCGAAAAGAATCCAAGGCAAATTTGTCCACCTAGACAATGCGCCGACTCCTTCCACATTCTGTCAAGAAGTTTCTAGCCAAGTACAACATCTCAGGGTGAGACCATCTGCCTTATTCGCCAGATCTTGAGCCAAGTGACTTCTATCTGTTTCCTAAGATGAAATCGGTGTTAAAAACGAACAAGACTTCAACCTGTTGAAGCTTGAAAGAGAAAGTGGCACGCGTCCTAAAGGAGCTGATAGAAGACTTCCAGCACTGTTTCGAACAATGAAGGTTTGTATGGACCGTTGTAGTGATAGAGAACGGGTGTATATTGATGGTGATAGTATGTAAATATGTATGAAATCAAAATAAAATGCTTTACAGCGTCAGTCTCGTTATTTAACAGCCACACCTCGTATATTGTTATAAAATTCTTCCTGTGGGTAAACATGAACTATATATATATATATATATATATATATATATATAATGATTTAACTCCCTTTAATTTCTCATTTAAATAATTTAATTTACTAAATTTGCCCATTCTCTCCTTTAAAAGATAATGTCCATTCGTATTTCCTGATCCCCTTCCAAAGTATCCTTTTATTTATTACATCACGCACTCTTAAAACTGGTTAAATCCGCTTAAATCAATTATAAATCAGTCAAAACAATCCCTGCAAATTCCCTATCTATTATGATATTTCCCCGGAATCCCTTTATCCATACCATGTATCCCTGAAGTTTCAAATGAAATTACCCTCATATATAAACACAAACAGAGCGAGAAGCGCTCTCTCTTCTTGCTCTCTTATGATGCAATAGCTTGAATCAAAAGGCGGAGGAGTGGAAATGGTCTATCTCTCCGCTTAAAATAAAAGTTCCGTGAAAATTCAATACGCCTCGACTGTGGACTGTGTTATTTCCATGACTTACATTCAATAGTTGTACACAAGAGAAATATGATATTATATATATATATATATATATTGGATGAAGTTTATTTTTGAACATAGAAAATCTTTATCAACTTTTCAACGAATTCTTTTCTTGAAGAGAATATTTTTGACAAAAGTTTTTTTTTTTGCACAAAATTTCATGTTCGCAAAGATAATTTAAGATACCAAGTATTGAAGTAGGAGAATAATAAAATCCTCTAAGTATGATACAAAGATAAAGAAATTCAATCGGTTGTTTACACAGAAGTTCTTGGAAAAATCCTGATCCAGTTGTATTGGATCTGCGTCTAATACGTATCGCTTAAATATACCTACTTAAAAAAAATACCTCAACAATTTATGTTAAAAATGTCTAATTTTATCTCATTGTGATTATATTTCATTAAAAAACAGAAAATTATTTTCCATACGTTTTCACATACACATTACTGCGTCATTACTTTTTATTACTTCATTAAGTTTTATTACTTTCATGCAACTCGAGATGATTTTTATTTTTAAAATAGATTGTTTTTTTCTATATTGCTTGAATATCAGCTTTACTCTCATTTATAATTGACAGGATCATAAATTATTATTTCATTTTCAATTGTTATTTATTTCAATAAACATACCTAAATTTCTCCAATTTTTTTTTAAAAAAATATATTGAAAAATACCTTCTCACAGAGTAAAATTTTCTTTTTAGAAAAAAGTAAAAAAAAAAGTAATTTAAATACCAAATTTCTAACGATTACGTTGCAATGTAACAGTAAAAACTTTTCATATAGAAATGATAATATTTGGGATAGGAGATGAAGATAACAGATAGTACGAATCCAGACAAAATATATTTATCATCAGTTTGATTTACCTTTCATGATAAAAATTTAAAAGATGCATTTAAAAAGTTGTTATAATTTTTAAAATTGTTTATATGTTTGTATGTCATACAAACATTTAAAAATAAACATAAAAAAATTTTAAACACTGGATTTATAAATTTGAACAAAATGATTAATGCAAGGTGAGGTTATTAAATAACGAGACTGGCGCTGTACAACATTTTATTTTTAATTCACGCATATTTATTTATTATCACCTTCAATATTCACCCTTCCTCTATCCATATAACGCCCCATACGAATCTTTCGTTGTTCGAAACAGAGCTGGAAATCTGTGAGCTCCTTGGAGACGTTTCTCTTTTATAGCTTCGATGAACTCAAGTATTGTTCCTTTTAATGCAAATTTCACCTTAGGAAGCAGATAGGAGTCGCTTGGCGCAATATCCGACGAATAAGGTGGATGGTCTAACACTGGGATGTTAGAAACTTCTTGACAGACAATGTAGAATGAATTATTCTTCCACAATTTGGGAAGTTTTTTTCCTTGTTCTTTCACCGAGTTCAGCAAGAACGTGAAGGTAACAATGTTGATTAATAGTTTGACCATTAGGAACCCAGTGAAGGTATACAATCCCATGAATATCGAAAAAAACAATCAATATTGCTTTGAATTTTGATTAGCTCATTCGAGCTTTTTTGGCTCTTCGTCATACGTTATGACTATTTCCAAAAAGCTTGGGTAATTTTCAATGGCATTCAAAGTGTCTGCACAAACATTTTTGCTAGCTTTTTGTTCAAACGTAAGAATTTTAGACACCATTTTGGCACACACATTCTTTTCATGTTAAAATTGTTGTGTAAAACTTGTCGGACGGATTTTTTGTCAATTCCTCCAGTCTCAACAATCGCCCGAATACTTAACCAACGGTCGGATCGAATCAGATCACAGATTTTTTTCGGAATCATCATTCATTTTCGTCGTGGGAGGGCGACCCGGTCGTTAATCATCTTCAATGTCTTTTCGGCCACCTTGAATACGTTTAAACCCCTCAAAAACAAGTGAATGCAATAAACATTCTTTGTCATACACTACTTTTAATAAATTATAAATTTCAGTAGCGGTTTTTCCGAGTTTCATGGGAAATGTCACTACAATTCGTTCCTCTATTGTTACACTAATAATTTTTCCGGCGAAACAAAAAAAAAAAAAAAAAAAAAAAAATTCTAATGCAAGCGAGGGCTACGGATGTACGAATTTGTTTACTGAAGTGAGAAGCACTGCTTTTGAAAGAGAAGTCTTTTCGCTAAACAACTGTCGGACGCTGGCATTTGACGCATGCGTACTTCTTCTGCAGCAGTGTCAGTCTCGTTATTTAATATCCACACCTCGGGTAGTTTTATAAAGTGATTTTGGGATATTTTCCTTCAGTCGAAAAAAATCAATCGTTAAAACACTCCTCATGCATCTATTTTGATTTTTTTGTATACATAACATTAACCCAATAGAATATTTACGATCTTTCTCAAATCTAGACTACTATATTTATTTGATTCATGCGTCCGAAATACTTTAAAAATTATATTCCTTAAATTCTGAAACTATTTTTATTTATTTATTTTTTAATACCTATAAAGTCAAAATGATTTATAATGTAGTCAAAAAAATCTTAGAGTAGGGAGAAAATTAAAAGTTACAACCGATTTAAATACCAAAAAAAAAAAAAAAACAATTTTAACAGTATAGAAAAAATCAAAAGAGAAAAAAAAAAACAAAAATGATTATTAAGTAATTTAAATACTGTTCCATACTTTGAAATGGGAAAAGTGTATTTATACGTTTTTCTATATATGTATATGTGTGTAAACAAATGAAGGACATGTCATATCGTAAGACCAATTACTGAAAACGGGCGTTGAAGGAATCCGCCCCCGAGGAGTGGGGCAAGCATCTGACAGCCATTTGTACACCGTCATCATTGAGGAATTACTGCTCAGGCTAAGAACTTTTTCAAATGTTGGAATAGCAGATGGTCAATCCTGTTTCCAAGTGCTAGTAAAGTTTCAGTTTGGGGGTGAGGCTCTTCTTCACCGAGAGCATATACGAATACACGAGGTTGGATTGAAAAGTAATAATTCCATAGTTTTAAGTTTATAAATTGCTACCCAATTCTCAAAATTCTTTTTCTACTCAAGTTACATGCGTCTTTCATATAATACTCTTGTTCCCTTTGCTCTAAGATATTGTTGGTGTGCTCAGAGCAGAAAAGGGTGGCCTCCGATATAGAGATAAGTTTGAAGTAGCGAGCCATCGTTAAGTTTCTAATAGCGAAGTGTTGTGACCCAATCCAAATTAAAGTGCTCTTCCATTTTCCCGAAGATGAACGAGTGCTTTAGGGAACGTCACTCTTGTTCTAACGATAAGGTAAAAGCTCTCATTAAATCCTGATTTCGGCAACAACCACCGAAAATGTGGGGGGTTCCCCAGTTATCATGCATTGACACAAATGCGTGGAAAGAGATGGGGACTATGTCAAAAAAAAAAAAGCGAACAATGCATTAGTACAGGGTACATAATGCTTTCAGATACAATACTAATTGTGAAAATAGAATAAGAAACAAAAAAAAAGTTATGGCAAAAGGCAAAGAGTAAGGCATTATATTTCAATCAAGTCTCGTAGCTATAAACTGCTGTTGTAGAAATGCAACACCATGAAGAAATCATCAGAATCAAGCGAAATTCGCGGCAAATGTCAATTATAGATATTATGCAAATTAACAGTTTCAGAGCTATCGCGCGGTGAGCGGCGCAGCGCCCTCTGAATCGATGCTGAAAGCGGCAAATAAAGTGCTGTAAAGGGACGCTGAAAAGTCTATGATTATTTGCTTAGTGGCAAACGTTTAGTGAGACCCATGCCCAATGACTTAACAAGAAACGGCTAAACTTGCTTGAGTTTCTTGAACGAGGGAGGATAATCGGCCTTCGAGAAGGAGGATTTTCCTATCGCGCAATAGCAGCTCGCCAGCGCAGCGGAACAGTTCCACAGTGATGCGAGTTTAAAGCAAAGTGGACCGACGTGAGCACCGAACAACTCGAAAAACGCACTGACGACAGAAGGTGACGTCAGAGCGCGATGATCGCGATTACCCTGCTCCGCATGGCGGTGAATGATCGCACAGCTCTCCAGGCAGCTGGCAGCACGTTGGTCTACTGCTACAGGTGTACAATTGTCGGCTTCTGCATCTGTCGTCGTCTGCTGCGCCGTGGATTGCGTGCAAGGGTGTTTTATGGTGATCTCACGGCGAATCACCTATCGACGGCTGCGTCGGCAGTGGCTCTTTTTTGAGCACAGAGACAGGCGAGCTGATTGGCAATCTTCGTTGTCTTTTCACGAACTCACGCTTCTCAATTTGTGGACCCATGATGGCGAGCGCTGTGTTCTCAGGTTAGACGTTATGCCGGTCAACGCTGCCTTCCTGAGTGTATTATTGAACGACATAGTGGTCGAACACCTCGGAGCTATGGTCTGGGGTGCGATTTCGTATCATGGACGGATCCAATTTGATACGAATTGAGGGTAATCTCACCAGCAACAGGTACGTCCGTAAGTGCTACAGCCCGCCGTTCCTTTCCCTTCGCGTTAGCATCCCTGGAGCTATCTTTCAGCAGGATAATGTGACGCCCACATTGCGCGGACTGTTCGAGACTTGTTCAGCACAACATGCAACTTCTTCCTTGGCCTGCTTATTCACCGGATATGTCGCCCATAATGTGGGATATGGTTGGTTTGTCTGCCTCGTGATCCGTGTCCTGCAGTTTCAAAGACGAACTTTTGCTTTGCGCATACAGCTGATATGGAATTCTTCCCCGCAGATATTCAACATCTGTTTGACTCCATGCCACGTCGTATAAGCAGCACTTATTGCATGGTGGCTGCACCAAATACTGATGACGCTTAATTTGTTTCTTTGTTTTGAAAAATTTCATCATTTATTTGTATCAGCATGTTGCTTTGCATTGTTCCCCATTTGAATCTGATGATTCTTTCAAGTTGCATTTTCTACAAACAGCAGTATATTTTCAAATACTCTTTTGGCAATCAAACTAATACGATTGCCATAATACGGAGAGGATAGTTAACAATTCATATAATAATATTGTTTTCTAATTTAAAATATCTTTTAGGTAACTTAATATTTACTTCTTTAAACACAATCGATAATAGATTCAATATAAATGTTATTATAGATTTATTTACAAATCCATTTGTTTTACACAACAAATAAAAATAAATGCTGGAGTATAAGTTATCTTTACTTTTCAAATCTTAAAATTTTAGAAAGAAACAATGCAGCTGAACAACAATGGTATGGTTTTCCGTTCATCAAATAATACGAAAATATGCAAAATACAACGTTGAGCGGGGACAATTATTATTGGTATGCGTAATTTAATGAAAGATCATTTGAAAATAAAGTCATAAATCCCTATCTCTTTGAAGGATAATGTAAAACAACTTCCAATTTATTTCCCAGTCCCGTATCCACAGAATAGCTATCAAAAGATCATTAATGCAATGCATTAAATCAAAGTTCAAAGCTCACGAACTTTCCCGGAAGAAAGTACACCCGATACCAACGTGACGTGTAAATAGCTCACGATATATCGTGAACGCGTCTCCCTTTATTTCTCTATTATTCATAGCGGGAAACTCCGCGAACACCCTAAACAGGTGATTTGAATAAATATTACGAGGTATGGGCATGAGTTACGATACCTGACACAATAAATGACAAATAATCTCTTTGTGAGTGAAGCATGAAGAATAAAATTAGTGATAACGATTCACGCATGAAGATTGCGTTCGGGCTACATCCATTGGTATCTAGAGGGGTAGATCGATAAGTCTTCGACTCTGAAAGCATTTATTATGACATTTTGGTTCACGTATACAATTTTTAAAGAACGTTTATTTGTCTGTTTATTGAATGCTTTCGGGCTGCCTATTGATTGCGATCGTGATTACTTATTAACGTCGCTCTGAGAAGCAATACGAAGGCTATTGGTGACGGACCTCGTAATTTTGAATCTCAGTCAAGTGACGAGGACGACACGTTAGCAGGCATCTCCCACCGAGGTTCGAAATTACGAGGTCCGTCGACAACAGTCTCGGGCAACGAGAGGACATAGGACCTCGACCAGATTTAAAGTGCATCGACACTGCAACACGATGGGTCTTTAGAAGCATCGGGACTCGAGTGAATGATGATAAGAGTTTATTGGCGCTACAGTCAAATGTAGCTTTTCTGCGCCAAACAAGGTAAAACTGTGGTCTAGATGTTTGAAAAATGAGAAAAAAGTAAAATTTGGTTGACAAGAAGGGTCGAAAAGAGAAAAGGATAGCCAGGGTATCAGCAACCATGACCAAAGGGCTACCGTTCTATTAAATTACTTTGGAATCCGGGACATTCAAAAACACATTTTGCAATGCACAGCCGCGTAAACTAGCAAAATTGGTCATCTGGATTGTGTTCCAGAAGGCATCGATATTAATATTTTTCAAAATAGAGCGGGGAAAAAACGGATTCGAGTTTTTACTCCAGCAGAATACTTTGTAATATCCGCAAAAATCCCGAATATAGTTATTATATCCAATTGGCGAACAGAGAAGGTTCTGTTCTTATTGGAGAGAGAAGATTCTGCACATCCCCCAGATCTTCGGTAGAAAGGTGACTACCTCGCAGAATTTTGCACGAATTTGACTCGCAGGATAATGCAATGCGTGGCACCGGCAATCGAGTAAATGATTCGGAACATATTTAGTTGGTCTGTAGAAAATATACGGATCATGGAAACAATGTCTGAATCTTCTAAAATTATTATGTGTAATCCTTTCCCGAGTGAATGAATGTAAAGGTTATTGGCGCAAGAGTCAGATGTGGTTACGCTGCGCCAAACAAGATTTAACTGTGGTTTAGACGTGAAGAAATTGAAAAGACAAAAATTGGTTGACAAGAAGGAGGGTCGCAAATAGAGAAGGATCGCTAGGGTATCCTGGAACAGTATAACCTATGTTTAACAAAGACAGTAAACCCCGTAGGAAAGAAAAGGATTACTAGGGTGCCTCGGGGTCATGATGCCCGTACTTAAATTACTTGAAGAAGATAAGTCCCTGAGGTCCTCTGATATAATCCCCAAGGACAAGGTGCCCGGCTATACCCTCAGACGCTGGGTACCCATTTTAGTCGCCTTTTACGACATGCATGAGCTACAGTGGGACTTCTGTCTTTCTCGGTCCTACAGTGGCTGCCCCTCCCCCCTCTCCTAACCTAAATGGCGGGTCTTTCGTGACGTTAAGAAATGCTTAAAACTATTTTAAAATGACCTGAAATTTTTTCACATTCATTTTAAAGTTCTATATTAAGTAATTAATTCTTCATAATAGTAGATTGAATATATACATTAAATTATCCATAAGATAGCATTATATAGATTGAATAATTAACCCTTAATTATAGACTGAATTATCCATTCAAAGATTTTTAAATGCAAAAACCAATCCAGGAAAAAAATAGACTGATATGATTAAAGAGAAATATCATCCTGAAAGCCCTAAAAATTGCTAGTTATCAAAAAAAAAAAAAAAAATTGCAAAAATTATCGACATGTTTTTAAATTTTTTTTTTTTTTTACAAAAAGGTACTAAATAACAACAAAGTAAAGTCAATACCATGCATTACTTAAATCCGAGACTTACCTAAATCAGGTTAACCAATCAAAATTAACATTTGTGACATGTTATTTAAAAGAAGAGATGTTCCCTTGGAGGCTTACCTTTTCTTGACAAGTATAGGCATCACAGTCTCAAATATTCTACTGATCTTTTTCTTTCACATGGAATTTACTGTATTTGGTAAGCACGGGTGACGCGTGCCCCGGATTTCCCAGCGATGTTCACATTTTCGACCCTTCTAGTTTGCTAATTTTTTTCTTTTTTCCATTTTTCAAACGTCTAGATCACAACTATACCTTGTTTAGTGCAATATAGCTATGTATGGCACTCCCGTCAATAAACTTCATCATCACTCACAAAAGAAGAGATGTTATTAATACTTCTACCTTGCTTATAACTAATCAAATTAACAAACGTTTTTTTTTTTTTTTTTTTGAAGTTTCAACTGACAAAAGAGGCTTGCAATGAAGAAAATTCCTTTTAATGTACATCAATTAGAAGAAATTTTTATATTTTAAAAATATTTCAGATATTCAAGCTATAATTAATAATTTTTTTTTTTTTTTTTTTAAGAAATGGGATATGGAATAGGACTGAATTTTTTAGCAGAGAAATGGTGCAATTTGTCACAATCAATATTCAAAGGAATTTCAACGTTGATATAGAGTGTCAATCAATCAAACAAGCTGTTTGAATCTATCTATTGCATCCTTAATGCTAAATGAAAAATCCTTACTTCATTATTTAATTTTAAAGAATTCTTTCATTCATCTGATTAAATTCTTAATTTACATTTTACTTAAATGTATCTTTAATAATTTTTATATATATTTTTTTCATTTTACACTAAACATTTCTCAAATTATACAGTGCATCACAAACATTTTGTTTGGAATTGTTTACTGTGAACATCAAACAGTACATAAGAAAAACATATACACATTAATATTTTTTAAAAAAAATTCGTGTGTTTAATACCAACAAAAAAACATTTTTAATTACCTAACTTCATAAGATAACACACAAAAAAGAAAATAAAGATAAACATCCTTATTAGAACATTGCAAATAAATTCCTTAAGTGAATTTTTACATTTCTTATGAATTATAATTCATATTATATGTAAAATTTTTTAGGCCTAAATGCTGATGCTGAAGGACTTCTTGAAAATTATCAAAAAATGTAAACCATATTAAAAATATATATCCAGTGTTTATCACGCAACCATAAACATCTCTGAACTGTGAGAAACAGAAAGATTTTTAAAATTAATTTTATATAGTAATTGATAAGAGAAGAATTAAAATAAAAATTAGCCTGTAGCAATACTTAAATTGAAAAATCATTTTAAAAATGTTATTTATACAGCACCGAATATAAGTGACATCTTGCAAAGTTTTCTCTCTCTTCCATTTTAGTATATTATAGTTTTCTATTGAGTATGCTGGTAAATTTTTTCTATTTGGTGTAACTAAATTTAATATAATTATGTTTGCATATCCTCATTTATTACAAACAAGATTGAGTCGCAATTCCACCACTCAAGGGATTACCATTTTTATTTAAGTACAGGAATTACAACCCTGAGTTACCTTAATGATCTTTTCTTTCCCATGGAGTTTAATCTTTGGAAAATAGGTGATGCACTCTGGGATACCCAAAAGATCATGTTCTATTTTCAACCTTCTTCCTTGACAACCAATTTTTACAATTGGTGTTATTTTCTATCTTTTTCCCACGATTGCTTCCAGAAAACATTAATGATTCACAATTGTTTTGAAACCATATTAATTTCAGAAGTGAAACAAAACTAACTTGAGAGTTTTTCATAATAGTTTTATTAATGAAGACAAAAATTTGAAGATTCTGTTAAAATAATATTGTGTTCATATATATACATTTTTAGAAAAAAAGCTGGAGAAAGGTTTGTAACTACCATTGTTATATAAATTTAAGTTTAATAATTTTTATAATTTCTTAACAGCAAAAAAAAAAAAAAAAAACTTTGAAAATGTATTTTGAAAAAGTGTGAATACCATTAAAATTCAGGCAATGAGTATACATGAAATAAAATAGCAAAAATATTTTTAAACAAATTTATTTTATCAACATACATATATATTCTGAGCACATTTTAATTGCTGTGAAAATATAACATCTGTTAAACACGGGGTACAATCTATAAACTACTTATCTTACAATAATACATCTTGTAATTACATTGTTAACATTAGATCAGCATACACCAATTACTGTGTAAAAAAAAACTATCGGATGAATTACAACAAAATAATAACTACTTTTATTATGTGAAAAATCTCTTTGAGGCACAAAGACTTTATGTGCCAATAATATAATTAAGCGCCTGAACAACTTCTAAGTACTGGATCCGAGAGCAGAAGGTGTGTCGCAATTCAAATTCCAAATTATGAGAATTGGAGTTCTCAAGCAACCCCTCTAAGTAAGTTTTTGAAGACATAGAGAATATCCATTCAAGCACCTTGTTGGAGATCTTTTTACCTTGGCAACTAGATAATAAGTCTGCAGGAGCATGATATAGAATCTGACACATTGTTGCAGAAAAGTTAGGACTTGGCCTCTAAATAAAATAAATTACAAAAGCATGGTGAAATAATTGCATTTCATTATATTTTAAAACGCTCAATTTCAGACAAAACATGCCAATATACCATTTCAATACCTTTTACGTTAAAAATAGTATTAATATTATAAATGTATTTTAATTAAAATGAATAATTGGGAATTAAACTGATCATTTTATTTATTTCATTCTAAGATGCATGATGAATCAAAAATTTTATGGATTTTTAGCATTCTTGCAGCTTTACTTTTAAAAATAATGCAATGTTGTTATAGAATAATGAAATCATAATCATTCTTATATTTATTGATGAATAATCAAAAAAAAAAAAAAAAAAAAAAATTGCATCACTCTACCAATACATTGTGATATTAATATTTATATATGTATAATTTACAGACACCTAATTTTTAAAATTAGATTTTGAAAGTTATAATAATAAAAGTTCCCCAAAAGCTTTAAAAACGTTTGTTAAAATCTTATATAACAGGGTTGGCCAGTTACACTGCCTTTGGAAGCCACATTTCAAAAAGGAGTATTTGAAAGAGCCATTTATTCAGTGTTGCCAGATGTACCAAGGCCAGACAAAAATTGCAACATACCCATACTTCCAAATGAGAGATATTTTGTGAATTTTCCTGCAAGATGGTTCAGTTTTCCAAAACAAATGGTTGAATTTTCAAACAAAAAAAATCTAAAAACCTAACAGTGTGAACTGTGAGACTATCAGTTCTCAATACTTTATATTGTTGGGTCAGTGTTCGCATTTAACCACTTTACTTTGTTAAAAATAAATATCAGTCTGTTTTAACTAATTTGCATTTAAATGAATAAGTATTAACTGACCTAACAAATTATTTAAAAAAATTCCGGGAATTGACTATTATGATAAACAAAATTTATAAAATGTACATGAGTAAATCTTAACTTTTAAAAATTTCCCTCACAAAATTGTTTGATAGAATTATTTATTATTATTTTAACTTTTATATGACCATGAATAACATTTTCTTCTCTAACAAGAAATGAAATAAATTATTTACTTTTGGTCAGTGAGTAATTTTACATTACAGATATTTTATTTGCATAAAAGCTGCACCACTCTCCAGTGAGAATTGTACATGGCTTGCAAACTGCATTATGGCCATTATGTTAAAAAGTCATATACGAAACATATAGACTTCAACTACATATTCAATTCAATAAAAAGACTATCATCCATAATGTATGAATATCTGCAGAATTACTGAATTTAAAAAAAAAAAAAATTACAGTCATTTATTACAGGTCTTCTAATTATTTAATAAATTTTTTTTTGAGTATATTTGCACAATTTAGGGTCAAAAGACCACATAATTCACGTTACACATTAAGACTACATAGATTAATAAGATATCTATTTTTCAAAAATGTCAGACTATGCTATGTGAAAACTTTAATTTAGTATGTAAATTAAGATATTGTATTGTGACAGGTTTTTTTCAAATGTTTGATTGATTTCTAAGTATTTATTTGATAAACAAATATCATCAAACTAATTACATGTTTAAAATATCTGCAGATTTTTTTAAAATTAAAGATTGATTTTTTTATAATATATAAGAATTAATGCACAAAGATCAAATAAAATTATTACATAATACTGATTCAAAAATAATAATTTAAAAAATCTCAGAAAATGCATTTCAAATGTGCTCCAAAGTGCAAAAATCTCATCAATTTTGAACATTATTCATAAAATTAAGCAATTAATTTTTTATCATATAAAAATACTAATAACTACATTTCACACACACAAATTTCCGCTAGTAATATTCAATTTTAAAAACTGGAAGAATAGATACTTTTTAAAGTATTTACTTCTAATTTTAACTACTTGATAATTATGTCTTTAAAATCTCATGACACGGCTTTTCTAAACAATTCAATTAATATCAGCCAATATGTAATATATCAACTGTACATTTGTTTCAATATCAATTGCAATACAATTTCAGCAATTCAATTTTAGAATATTTTTATGAAATCAGAAGTACTTATTAAACTAAAATAAAGCTGTACACATTCTCAAAAAAATTTATTTTCAATATTTTAGAATTTTATAATTCTATAGATTTTGATTTAAGAAAATTATCTTAAGATTTATAAAAGAGACATTCATTTCATTTTCACTTTAAAAAGTTAACCTTCTTACATTCTTCAGACATGGAAAATAATAGGCAATTATATTCAATACAGGATGCCACCTAACAGAGCAAATAACAGCAAAATTGTTTCAAAATGTATTGCATTGAAGAGAAACCTAATGTTTCATAAAAGAAATTATAAAAAAAAAAATGCTATTAACTTACAACAGAATACTTTCAACACTGATTAGTTATTTAATAACTTTAGTTAAATTTGTTTCATAATAAGAATCTAAACCACACCTCACTTTAACTTGAATTCGCCAGAGTCATTCGTAGTTTTACTGAAAATGGATGGTTAACAAGGGAAAAAATTTATCCTAACTTGTTAATGAAATGGCAACAAATAATATAAATGAAGATAAAAATTAAATTAATTTTTAATTCTTTTATTTTTATTCAAACTTAATTGATGCTCAAAATTAATATTTTTTTTTTAAAAAAAAAAAACTTGTCACCAAAAAAAAAATTCTAAAATTAAATATTTGCAAATTAAATGTTACCTGCTTTGGATCCTTGTGCAATATATCTTTAACAAGCTTTTGAATTGCCAAAGGAGTATCAATGGGCAAGGGAGGTAATTTATTTTCATTATATGAGGTATTTTTTAAATTGGAGCCAGGAGAATAGAAAGGGTTAGTCCCTCCAAAAATTTCATAAGCCATAGTTCCAGCAGTCCACAAATCAGATCTAGAATAATCAATCTGAGAAAAAGAACCAGCCTCCGCATTCACTACCTGCAATACATGAAAAATTTAATGAACTTGTACATCAAAAACAGATTAAACCTAAAACATTCTTTATATGAATTGATATCATCAATATTATGATCAGTTTAGTTCAGATCAGTCTCTTTTAATAGAAATTATGTTATTTAGCTTATATTATTTTCAAATATGATTTGAAAAGAAATTTTTACGTATATATATATATATATGTGTGTGTGTGTGTGTGTGTTATTGAACAAAATGGAATACGAATCATATTTACAAAAGTAAAGAGGTCTAAAATTGTTTTATTCCATTTTGCATTTAGACAATGTAGCACCATAGGCCATTTGTCACTGTTAATAACAGGTTCAACTAAAATTTTACTAAACTTGCACAGTATATAGGTAAGGTTTCTCCACTCCTCATTCTCCTCTTATACATTCAATAGCTGTCAGTAAATTTCAATTATGAAAATAATTTTTCAAAATATGTGGATGAAATAAATAAATTGCAGAGATTGTTTCTTAAATTTAAAAATAATAATAATAACTGTGCAAACCAATCCCAGTTACCCAGAGATTCGAGTTAAAGGGGTCTGATTTAACAAGATATTACTGTATATATAATTGAAACATATTAAGAAAAAACTTATTTAAAAGCATAAAATTCAAGTCATGATTACAGAATTAATCAATCCCATGGAAAGATAAAAAAAAAAAATTAAAAATACTATAACATTTATAAGAATTATATTACTGCAGGTGATTTCCTCAAAATAGGTATAAAATTTGCTTCAGGCAAGAACATAGTATTTACAATAAATACACATATTTTAAAAAATTAATAGTTTAATTCAAAATATAAAAACTGTACTTGTTTTTTTTTTTTTTTTTTACTGTTCACTGAAATGAAAATTTGAAATAAATTATTGAAAAAAATGATTAAGAAATTTGAATAAATTCAATCAATTTTAAATCAGATTCTGCCTATATCAGTATGACTTTTTTTTTAATCCAGTAAAATTCATGACTTAACATACAAATTTTTGTCATATCTTTGTAAAAAATGTTCTATATATTTTATCCATGTTGGAAATTTTAACAATATATTTTCAGATATACATTAACAATATAAATTCAGCAGTTATTTTCATAGGCACAAGGTCAAATACTTATTTTTATGAATGCCCAGTACAAATCATTAAATATACACATACCTCAGGTGCCATTAAAGCCATATTGCCACCTTTACTAATATCGTATGATGGATAATTCAAGCTAAGTCCTTCTAAACAGCAACCAAAATCTGTTATTGCAAGCTTAGGTGAAGACAAACCTAGGATAAATTTTAAATGCATTTAAATTACAATGAAAAGATTTTTTAACTTTTTTTTACTATAACCTTTAAGTTGCAAATAATGAAACAGATATTTGAAAGGGTCGAAAAATTTATAATTCACTAAATTTTTTTTATAAAAATCAAAAACATATTACTTGCTTTAGAATGAATATTATACACTTTTGTGAATACATATCATATTTAAAAGTCCTTCATTAACATATGAAATAAGAGTTTTTTTCAATTATCATTCACCAGAAAATACTTGAATAGAAAAATTATTAATAAGATCAAACTGAAAGTTTATAGAAATATAAATTACAGCTCTATTTATCAAAAACGTAATTTCATACATGTAACAAATTTACCAAATCCTCAATTATTAACAAGGTACAAAATCTAAAGTTTAGAATTTGCTTAATAAGTGATGAAGTGCAATGTATTATTGTTGAAGGTTATTATTATTTTTATTAGAAGAAACTGAATAATTTTTTTTAAAGAAGGATATTTTATTGACATAATACACGGGGATGGAGACAATTTTACATAAGTCCAGAAGGAAGTGCATTAGTTATGTTTAAAATTCTTTCACCTTTGAATGTTAGCCACATTTTTCTAAAAAATGCAATTAATTGAAAGTAAACATACATATCTTTAATGTACATTCTTTGTCCATTACTGAATAGTTGCACACAAAATATACAATAAAAAATTAAATTTACAATACTGTAAATAAACAATAGATTAAATTGTAATACTACTTAATCTAACAGGAAAAAAAAAATTGTCAGTTACTTAAAAGAATGGGAAAAAAAAGAAAAAAAAAAAGTTCAACCTACAAATTTTGAAAATCAGCATTAATATAGCGTTAAAAATTATTATAGAACAAAAATTTAGAAATACAAAATAATGAGAGATATTAATTAATCATGAACATGTTTAACAGAAATATCTAATAAGTAATATTACAAAATAATTTATAGTAATACCACAGATTATAATAAATCAATCATAAATATAACATTTACCTTGAGAAAGATCTAACAAAATATTATCAGTTTTTAAATCTCTATGAGCTACACCATTTTGCAGAAGGTGCACTAAAGCTTCTAACAGTTGGGTGAATAGAAGGAGTGAAATTTTAGGAGGAGGAGTTTCCATTTTTAAATAATCTTTCAAACTGCAATGATATCTGTTAAAACAAGAATTTTATAGCATTAGATTTTTTTTTTTTTTTGAATCAATAATTATCTAAAAAAAAACACTTCATTTTTAACAACAATGCTTAGCTTTTTTAAGATAAAATAATTTTCTTACACTGCATGTGCTATTTTTAAGTTCTTAGTACTGCTATTTCTTGTAAATGTTTAGTAAAACACAAAACAAATGATATCATCTATATATATATAAGCGAAATACCACTGACTGACTCATCACGATATCTCTAAGACTATACAACCGACTGACTTGAAATTTGGTACAGTTACTCATTTTGCAATGTAGACGCTCACTAAGAACGGATTTTATGGAATTCTTAACCAAAATGTAGTTATCATCGGTTAATCTTTTCTTACCCATCGGTTATGTCATTTTGGCGACTTTATCGCCAAAAATTACATGACCAACGCCAAACGGAATATATTTTTTTAAATGTATACTGTGTATCGCTACCAATTAAGTTTACTTGCAAGATTTGCGCGTGGGAAATGGAAAAATACCAAATAATTTAATATTGAAGCGCTGATGGATGATTGGCAAGATTTTGGAGTAGAGGCTCTTTTTTGCAAAATATCACCAAATATCTTCCACCGCCAAGTAGAAGCATTTCAATGACCTTGCATTGTGAATTTTAAAAAGCTATACTATGGTAACCCCAGCTGATTTCGCTCGCCAGCTGATTTCGGTTTTGCTGAGCAAACGATGATTTTTAAAACGTTTTTCTGAATTTCACTTGGTGTGTGTGTGTGTGTCATCAAATTTTCGATCGTTAATTTAACCAACTTCCCATCAAGCTAGAGCTTTGAAATTTTGGGAATCGTTCGTACTCGCCTAACAATGCAATATTTAGACATTTGCGACAAGTTTTAACTAATATTTTCTTTAATAATGCAGTTTAGCCCAAACACTTGGCGCGATTTCAAAAATTGGCACCAAACTTGGCGGGTTTTTTTTTTTTTTTTTGGGTGCGCGTTAAAGGCTTGAAATGGAAGCGGATAGCCACATTTGGCAAAATATTGCCAAATAATTCTTATCGCCAAGGGTGGTTGGGTTAAACTGCATTCCAACCATTAATTTACCGGATGAATTAATTAATTTTAGTTAGTTTTTATGTATTTCACTTGGTGTGTGTCTGTATGTATGTGTATCAGTGTGTCATCAAATTTTCTATCATTAATTTAACCAACTTCCCATCAAGTTAGAGCTCTGAAATTTTGGGAACCGTTCTTACTTGCCTGACAATGCAATATTTAGATATTTGCGACCAGTTTTAACTAATATTTCAATAATTCTTTTTAATAAACTTTGCCACCATATAAAAACGTTGTTTTTAAAAATGTTGGTTTTTATCTCGAATTATTATTGTTGTGGAACCTAGACATAAGTTTTAAATTTATGAGAAAAGTATTTTATTATTAATAATGATTGATAAACTACATTTGTAAATCTAAAAGCAATCTAACCAAATTATTGAAGTTGGCTTTTAACAAATGAATAATAACGGTATGTTATTCATGTCATTAATAAAAAAAAATAAGTAGCTATCAAAATATATATTTTGATGTATGCATTAATTGTAACCTAATGTAAATATCATGCAAAAGTTTTGTTTCTGTATTTTGGTAATTTTTAGTTTTTGTTTTCTAGGAAATAAACATTTTTCATTTTTTAAAATGGCTGGATATTTTATTGTTTTCAGAATACAGAATTATTTTTAATGCTATGATTTTTAAGAGCTATTCTGTCTATTCAATTGCAGTTCCAGATATGCTGCTACCGTAAGAGTTATTCTTTTGCAAAAAGGATCACGTAATACGGGTGACTTTTTGCTAAAATTTTTTATTATACTTCATTTTTTTGTTAGTATTTTTTGTTGAATTTTAAAATAATTTGATTTAAAAAAGTTAATTTCGGTTATATTTTTTAACTTGAAAAGTATTTCATTGTAGGTTAATAAAAATTGATTTTTCATATTTACTTTTCAGTTATAGTTCTTAATAATGGATGTTGAATATATTTGGATCGATGGAATACCTACTCCTTTCAAAGTTTTTAAAATTCTTGGCGACGGAGCATGTTTATTTTCGTCTCTGTCTTTGCTGGTGTTCGGTGACATATCGATGGCGTATAAAATGAGAAATATTATTGTTTCTCACGTGTTTGACAACTGGGATCGGTTTAAATGCTACACTCAAATGCTATCTGGCGCCCCTTATAATACTAACGATTTATATTTTACCGAAATGTGTAAACCAAACACGTATGGATCTATTTGCTAAATTATGGCGGCGGCAGAGCTATTTCCCTATCAGTTCGAAGTTTATCAAGGTGGCTGCCATTTAGCTTCTGTTGGGGAAACAATTCAGGGGGAAAAAATATTACGTTTTACGGGAAACTGTAATAGTTGTCATTTTGATGTTTTATTTAAATAGTTGGATTAAGAAATAGAAGTAAAGTTAATCCTGGTTATGATAATGTGAAACAAAATGAAGAAAATGTGTCATCTTTAGTGTTTCAGCCTCAAGAAAATGTGTCTGTGTTAGTTTCAAAGACTCAATCAATATCTAACATTGATTTTTCAAGTTCAAGTGAATCAATTATTAATGATGTAATATCTCTTCAACTAAATAAAGGTAAAAGAAATGAAGAAAAAGATTCACAAATTCAATTAGATATAAACAAGTAAGACCAGCTGCTACAAAATATATTCAAAGTCATCCTGAGGAACATAGAGAAGCTGCTTCAAAATATACTAAAAGCCATCCTGAAGTACATAGAGCGTAAGAAAATACTTTTCTAATACCCCCCACGTGAATCAGGCAGCTGTAATTAAATACAATGATAAAAGATCAAAAGTTAATTTAGCGCCATGGACTTCCAAAAATTTGTCTGGTTTTAAATATGAAATATATATTGACTATTCAAATGATAAAATTGTCAGTATAGGAAAACGTTTGCCCTGTTCGAGGTGCCGTGCTTTAAAAGGATAGAAGAACCTCCAGGAATGTGCTGGAGTGGTGGTCAAGTCCTGCTTCCTGTTATTAGATCCTTCCCTGAACCTTTGAATAGTCTTCTTAGCCATAAGGATCAGCTTTCAGAACATTTTCTTTCTATAATTCGCAAGTATAATGGATGTTTTCAGATGACGTCATTCGGAGCAAAAGAATTGAAGGAAGGAAATTTTATGCCAACATTTAAAGTCCAGGGTCAGGTATACCACAGGATAGGTAGCCTATTGGCTGAGCCTCCTCAACAACCTTCTTTTCTTCAGTTTTACTTTCTCTGTGATGATGAATGTGAAAGAAACATTCATTTTGGTATTTTCCCAGGTGTTAAGCCAGAATTAGCCAATTACAAAAGGAGCTACATGAACATAACAGGTATATTCAAGATTTCAAAGCTGCTGTTGATTCAGTTCCTAAAGACCAAAAGGAGTTAAAGGTTATAATTAATGCCGATAAAAAACCATCTAGAGAACACAAAGGTCGTTTCAATGCTTCAATTTTCTTGATATTTTATGTATAGGTTCCAAAATATAATATTATCGTCTGCCCAGCGAAGCGGGCGGGTATCAGCTAGTATATTATAAGATAACTCAAAACCTGGCATCAAAATCAATGAATCCTTTTTTTAAAAAAAAATTCAGTAATTTGAGTAAAAAACTGAATGCTCTCAGCATCAA
>BMAW01019956.1:0-14405 GCA_019974015.1 Nephila pilipes
AAAAAAAAAAGATTTCAATTAAACCCATTCCTGAGAAAAGAATAAAAAAAGTATTTCCTGTCTCTTGAAGAGTGCCTCTGGGTCAGTGTTTGGAGACGAAGAAAAGGGGGTGGATGCCTAAAAAAATGCACTCCCACCAAAAAAATGCAAATTTTATTCTCGTGGTATCTTAAACATTTTCCTTAAAAGATCTTCATTTTTGAAAATTATATATATATAACAGATCAAATGAAAAGTCCCCGGCCTACCATAGTAAAACACATTTTTTTGGCAAAATTTTTTTTTTTTTTATTCAACATAATTCCCTTCAAGGGTGATACACTGACTATAGCAACCCTCCAACTTTTCGATACCATTTTTGTAGTACGATTTGTCCTTTGCATCAAAATAAGCCTCAGTTTCGGCGATCACCTCTTCATTCGACGAAAATTTCTTCCCAGCGAGCATTCTTTTAAGATCTGAGAACAGGAAATAGTCGCTGGGAGCCAGATCTGGAGAATACGGTGGATGAGGTAGCAATTCGAAGCCCAATTCATGGATTTTTGCCATCGTTTTCACTGACTTGTAACACGGTGCATTGTCTTGGGGAAGCAGCACTTTCTTTTTCTTCAAATGCGGCCGTTTTTCGGCGATTTCGTCCTTCAAACGGTCCAATAACGCTATGTAATAGTCGCTACTGATAGTCCTTCCTTTTTCAAGGTAGTCAATGAAAATTATTCCATGCGCATCCCAAAATACAGACACCATAACCTTCCCAACCGACTGTTGCATTTTCCCACCCTTTGGAGCGGGTTCATCGTGTGCAGTCCACTCGGATGACTGTCGATTGGACTTCGGAGTAAAATGATGGAGCCATGTTTCATTCATTGTCACATATCGATGCAAAAACTCGGGTTTATAACGCTTGATCATTTTCAAATACTGCTCCGAGTCATCAACCCGTCGTTTTTTTTTGGTCAAAAGTGAGCTCGCGCTTCACCCACTTTGCTCAGAGCTTTCTCATACCCAAATATTCGTGAATGATATGATGTACACGCTCAGTTGATATCTTTAGAGTGTCTGCTATTGCATTCAATTTCAATTTACGGTCATTCAAAATCATTTTGTGGATTTTTTTAATGTTTTTGTCGGTAACAACCTCTTTTGGGCGTCCACTGTGTTCACCGTCCTCGGTGCTCATTTCACCACGTCTAAACTTAGCATACCAATCCTTGATGGTTGATTTTCCTGGGGTAGTGTCCGGAAATTCGGCAACAAGCCAAGTTTTCCCTTCAAAAAGCAATATTTTATCAACACGTGAAATTCCTTTTTATCCATTTTTTTCACAATAACCAAAGTTGCTTCACTCAAAATGCTATAATTCACAAACAAATGATCCGACAGCTGTCAAATTTATACGCGCATCTTTTGAGGGTTAGAACTAACTAAAAATCATATGGATTTAATTCTAGTAGCGCCATCTATGTGCCAGGCCGGGGACTTTTCAATTGACCTGTTATATATATATATATATAATAGATCCTCAATTGTTTGGAGATTATTTCCGTTAATTTTCTTCCTGAATTATCCTACGGGGAAAAGCTCAGATCAGGGGGGAAAGGATGCCAAATATTTCTTTAAATGAATCAATTGCCAAAGCCAAATGATCTTAAAGTATGTTCAGTAGTTTTTTTACACCTATGCTACATCGTACCGTCCTCTTTGAACACTGAAACTTGTTTCCTTGATCTCAGCATTCCCTGATTTTTTTTTTCTGTGGTATAAACCAGACATAATTGATGATTTGAAAATTGTCATACTGCTCAACAGACACAAGAAGTCATCAACATGACTTGATCTTTTCCTGATTACTGTACGTCGCCTTGCCTCCTAAAATCCATGATAGAAATGACGATGTGTAAGAATAATCGCGCTTTATGCATTCCATCACAGTGTAGTTCAGTGGTTCGCCGCTTGCTCATCACCTGTGCATTGTATGGTGAAAATTGCTCGTTTAGATGTTTTCTATCACCCCTTAAATTTGTAACATTATTTTCAAACCACCCTGTATATATTTGGAAGGAAAAAAACTTAATTTTTTTAGCAAACTCTTATTTAAATTTTCATTGTTTTCAAAACATTTAAATATCTTAAAATTCGTACGACTTCTACAAATTTAAACGTTTAAAAAAAAAATTCCACAAATTTTTAGAAATGTTCCTCACATTTTTGTGTATGGATTTATTTGTGTTGTTGTTATTTACAGTTTTACACACACAAAAATTCCATCAGATACTACAAAATGCCGTAAAAATAACAGCTATTTTAAGTTTTGGGATTTGAACTTTTTTATAAACACTATTTTTCCCTATGCGGAGAATTATCAGACATAATATGCAAAACAATAAGAAAAATTTTCAAAGCTTTACATTATTTAAAAAGCTCCTTTAGCATTTAAAACACATGACCGGCGTGAAAAATGAAAAGCTAAGAATAAGCAATTTAAAGTTTCAAAGGTGAAAAAGCGACTTTTCACCTTTGCTAAAATGCTAAGCAAAATTTAAATAACTACCTGAATGATGTAGCTAGAGATATGACTATTCGTATATATATTTAGAAAAGTTAAACAATTTAAATAAGGTAATAAAAGGGTGTTCGTTATTTCGGCTATTTTTATGATACTGTCCCCCTTAAGGGTATCCAAAAACCTTATCTATTTACTCCCTTTGTTTATTGAATTTCTATCACTACAAAAATAAAGGACTGCATTTATCCAGAGTTAAGTTCATTATAAACAACATCAATTTTATTAAGTATGATACACCAATGGAAATCGCATATTGTTGAGCTATTTTAATACAAATTATTGATCGGGCAAAGACATTGCAGCATCCCGTTTTACGTCCCTTTCTTGTGTGTGTCATTCTTGATCTTATCGAAAACTATTATGAATCAGCAGTCCGATTAATAGGAAATTATATAGCGTTGATAGCAAAGATATTTTATTCATATCTAAAAATACACAAATCAATCCCTATACTATTCCATCAGTGGAAAAAATCCATATACGCATATAATCTAACATTTAATGTAATAATTTAGAATTCAACTTACCGCACCAATCGGGTTCGAGGCTTTTGAAGAATCACAAATGAAAGTTTAAATCCTTTGGAAGTCATCTTGTGACATTGGGCTATTCACGGTTTCTCTTCACTAACCTTGGGGACTTTCAATTGAGATTGATTGCTTTTACTAAACAACCTTTGCCCAACCAAAAATGAAACGTGATGCATATAGTTAGTATGTAAAGCAGTTAGGAATGAAGTGAAGCGGTCGAATTAAAAATTATATTAACTCCGTCGGAAAGAAAAGAGGATTTGAAGGAGGATCTGAGAGAAGTTGTAGGTGAGATGAGGTGAAGCTGAAGTGTGAGATAAGAGAAAGGAGGAATTAAAGTCCATAGTAGAGGGTTCGAGTAAGGATTACTGGAGAAAGATTTGGCCTAGTGTTTTCAACAGTTGTTCCAGAATCTGAGTTGCAGCCGAGAAAGGACTATTGGTAAGAGTCTGTTAGATTACTATTGGTGGGTTGAATTAAGGTATTAGAAAGCTTACCCGAGAGAGCACAATCTTTTCTGTTATAGTAAATATATACTAATAAATAGTTGAAAGTTGTTTTGGTGGTTTTGTAATTATTTGTGTCGTAGTGTTTAATAATTGAATCTAGGGATGGCACAAGAGGACGCCCGGGTCGGGCGGGCATCACAATGTCTATGTTTACTTCTGAGTACCTTACACAGCTCGAATATGGTACATGTGTCTCCCACGTGATAGCTTCAACTCGTGATCTCTGAATCTAACTAAACTACCAATTCTCGTATTAACCGGTACACTGCTTATATATGAATATCTTCAAATAAAATCACATTAAGAGACCACGAATTCTTAAATGAAGTGAAAACGTGATAAAATTCACGTTATAACACATGCGCGCAATTTAAAAATCACGTAACCTATTACTTTTGAATTTTTTTTCCTTAAATCTCAAAATTCATAAGACGTAATAAAAGTATCTAATAATCTAAACTCTCTCTCAAAAGTACTAATTAGAGACCTTTAAAATAAAACAAGTATTACCCAGGCCGTGACAAAGTTGTCGAAACATGGTTGATTTACAACGAAAATTGAATCAAACAAAATTCTCTTTTCACTATGGAAGGGAGAAAACGAATGTCGCAAATACCGGAATTTCGACTCTTTTTAAGAACCGATCTGTCTGGGTTTGTCAGTAATAATGACAAATATCTTACATGTCAAGCTCAGAAATAATGAAGAGATTGATTAGCAATTTTTAAGTAAGTTCAATAGTTTGACGCTCTTAAGTATTGTACTGACTTATTCAGAAAAATAAAATTAAACTTAGTTCATAATGTGAATACGAGGTTCTCTATTTTTATCATTTAAAACGATTTAATTTTGATCGATCTTTTCTGCACCTTACAAGAGTTCGAGTTCATTTTCCGAAGTTAGTTGAGGCAGATGAAAAGACGGATGCGTATTACAACTTTTAGACTATTCTTCAAAAGCAGCCTTCCACCTATAAATTGTTTGACAAAAAGAAATGAAAATCAGCTAACAAATTAGTTAATTGTATGTCACGTACATGAAACGAAGCTGTACATTTAGTTATATAGAAACTGACCTTAATTTAACTTTACATTTCCTAGCTTTGATGCAGAATTAGATGTAAAGTTTCACATGGATAAAATTTAACTAGAAGTTTTCATTTCGTTACAAATTCGGTGTATATTATATATATTACAATTCTCTTAATAATAATTTAATTTCTAATAATATTCCCCATTTTCTCACTTAAAAGTAAAGCATCCATTCTTATTTCCCGAAAAAATTCCTTTTTAACTATAATTAATGCAATCTCGCGCATTTAATATCTGCAGTGTCAGCTGATCCCACACGCCAGAAGTAGTACGGATGATCCTACTTGACTTTATGCCTTCAGTTGAAATCCCTAAGAATCCCTACACATAGACCACGCGAGCTAACAAAATAATCCTTTGTATACAATGAAGTGCATGAGATAATTATTTCCTTTTTTTTTTTTTTTTGCTTCGGCACTGCCGGCCAAAACTGTGCCACTAAGTTCCCCAAAAATGTTGTAAAATTCGCACTTTCTACTCTTTTCGCTTCGACTTTGCCGACCGACGCTGCGCTGCTGATTTCCTCCGAAAAACGGTAAAATTGGCCCTTTCTCGTCTTTTTCACTTCGGCCTTGCGGGCTGACGTTTTGCTGCATCAGCACCATGTTATTAACTCTCTCTTAACGTAATCACAAATTGTATATAAAACGGCCTCTCTCTCAATGACATTTGAATAAAAGACTAATCGGCAAATTGGTGTTCTTTATTATCTCACCCATGGATGTTTTACTTCCGCTATAAAAAATGTAACACACACATATAATATATATATATATATATATATATACTCTATAACTAAAAAAAGCGATGCACCAAGAAGGAGTTGCCAGATTGTAATGAAATTTCGTATACAAAGTCATTTGGACCGAACATGCAAATGATTAACATTTGGTTCAAATGAATAAATAAAGGGAGCTATACAGCGCATCGGAATTGCACACTCAGCAGGTGTATATAAGAAGCGATTCTCAAACTGATAGTCAAATTTTCAGTTGCATTGCGATTTAGGATACCTTTCAATGAACGAAAAAATGCCTAGCTACAGGATTCCAGCTCATTAGGAGCAACTGTCAGAGTATGAAAGAGGTATATTATAATTGGATTTAAAGAGGCAGGTTGGACAAATCGGAGAATCACTCGTCATATGGGTCAAAGCGATGCGGAAATAAGAAAATGCTGGCAAAAATGGGTGGACATAGGCAGATTTCAGCGTCATGAGGGTAGCAGTTGACCAGGACCACGGTAGATCGGGAGGACAGAGCGATTGTCAGATCAGCTGTCACAGTGCCTCATTCATCGTTATCAGACGGGAGACCCGCACACGAGTGTCTACCATGACCATTCACAGACGACTAATAGAGCAACATCTACGCTCGTACAGACCACTACGCCACCTGCCACTCACGCCTGCGAACTGCCGAGCCAGATTACAGTGGCGCTTGGTTCCAATAAGTATTCATCATCGATGGCATTCTGAGATCTGTTTTACTACCGTTCCTTTTGCAGTACCCTAACCTTATTTTTCAGCAAAATAAAGCCTGACCACATACGTTTCTTATTGCTATGAACTGTTTTCCATCTTGTCACATATTTCTTTGGCCATCCAGATCTCTATCCGGTTGAGCATGTCTGGGATATGATGAGAAGACGACTGCATCTACCAGGGATTGTTGATGTCCTAGCCCGACATTTGGAGCAAATTTGGCAAGAAATACCGCAGGAGACCGTCATGGAGCTTTATCACACTATGCCATATCGTGTTACAGATTGCATTCAGTCTAGAGGTAGGCCACCACCTTATTGTGTTCGTTACATTGTATCTATGTAATTCTGAAATAAAACATTCAATTTTTCTGAAATTTTAATTCTCTTTGATTTTGTACATAATTTTCCTACCCACCATTTTTTGTCTCCATCGGACAACTCCTTCTTGGTGTGTCTTTTTTTTTTTTTGTTATAGAGTGTACTTTATACAATTTAAAATAAAATAAACAAAAATGAAAGAATTGCACCTTTATTTAAATTGAAAAGAAAAGTAACATTTGCATAAAACTACTGTTACAGTTTAAACTACTTTGTAAAGAACGATAGTTATTTCAAAATTCCTGAAAGATTCCTTCCAAACTTATTTGTGCATAAAATACATTCTATTATTTAAAGTATTCAACAAAGTATTTATCGAAAATATATTATTTCTCTTACCTTTATTCAAATACAGCTCATTAAATCGAATCCTCGTAGATGAAAAACTTGATTCTCAAAAAAAGATTTATTTGAAACAAATTCTCTCAGGAAAAGAAATCGATATATCATTATTCCAAGATCATTGTGACGATATGGTTTCGCATTTGTGTTTCTGCACAAAAATACTTCAATACTTATTTTAAAATAAAAAAAAATTAAACATATTTCAAAATAATGAAAGAGTAATAAAAGATATTATGAAGAAAAAAAAACTAGTAATATTTTAGAATTTACTAAAAGATACTTTCCTTCCCATTTTTTGCACGGGATCCCTTAGAAAATAATAAAGCATTTTCTTCGAGTCGCATTACGAAAACTTTGGTGATATAAGCACTCGAAGATATTGAAAACTATTCCTCATTCAAAAGTTTAAAAAAAAACTTTATTGAGGAACTGCTTAATCAAGTATTTTCTTTTTATATATTAAGATACTTGAAAGCAATTTATTTCAAACTTATACTTTTGGATAGGGAAACAGGTTAAAGCATCAATTTAAAGAGATTGGCAGGGCTTTCGCTTTTTCAGTAAATTTGCTTAAAGGAATAATCATCAAAGGTGAACTATTTCACGCAATTTGTAACAAATTATTACTACGCATTGTTAAATTTATTTAAAGTAGTTTTGAATTAAAATTCAAATGGAAATAAATCATTCACTGATGATAATCAAGTTCTTTTGTTCTTATTCACAAATAATCAATATATAATCTGTTAATTACCGTAGAAGTGTTAAGATATACCCATATTCATCATATTTAATGTTTAAATGTAACAAAGAATACTCTCTTTTTTACGGAATAACCTTATGGTCATGGCCATGAACTCGTGGCCGGAGGGGTTCGAGCCTTGATGCCACTAAAGATTCACCATATAGCTGCGGCAGATACACTTTAAATCTAGCGAGGTTCAAAGTCCTCCCGTTGGCGTGATGTGCGACAAGGTACCAATTCATCTGTCGTCTCGTCACTTGACAGAGAATCAAAAATACGAGGTCCGTCGCCAATAACATCTTGTTGCTTCCAGTGCGATGGTAATAAAACCAAACCAATAAATCTTACTGATCTAATCAGGTTCGATTTCATAAAAGAATTGAAGATTGAGGTTCAAGTACTTAACCCTTTATAGATCCTATTTGGATTCATTTCTAAAGATTCTTAGTCAACGAATGTCTGATACTGCTGCTTATACTTGATAAATTTCGCTCACTGTATTTATCATTCAATAGACTACCAATTTATGCATTGAACACTTCTCTGCTAATATAAGCATTTGGTTAGTTCTATTAATTTCTCTCTATTACTTCTAATTGAATATATGGCAGCGGTAACCTAGTGGTCATGGTTGCTGACTCACTATTGGCATTGCTTTTGTCATGTCGTGGGTTCAACTCTTGATTTGACTAATAATCCACCGAATAGCCGGGGCTGATGTACGTTAAATCTGTTGAGGCCCAAAGTTATCCCGTTGGTGTGGCGTGGAAGTTAGAAGAAGGTGATGCCAGCTCAGATTTCGTCCTGCTCACTTGACCGAGATTCAAAATTATGAGGTACGTCTCCAGTAGCCCTCATGTTGCTTCTCAGTGCGTCATTTGTAAAATCAATAAATCAACCAATCATAACATGTGCATTTCGTCAATTTTATCTATTGCACTTCATTGATTTTAATTTAATCCACATAAATAACTTTCATTTAATGGGGGAAAAACTCAATTCAAACGGCATCATCAAAAGTCCCGAAAATGTCAGTTGAAGGAGGAAACGCAATGGAACCCACGTGTCAAATGTTTCGTTCCATAATTTTTAAATTTAATTGCACTCTGTTTTAAAAAAGAAAATAGACTTAAGTGAATTTATTACCTAAAATTGTTCCACCTAAAATATAAGGCATCAAAACCATATTAATTAAATTAAAGTGATTATTATTTCGCATGATATAATTTTAATATAAAATTTATGTTCTGATTTCAGAATAAAAATTTGAAATATATTATATAAGCGATAGATTCTAATGAAATACAGTTTTAACTGGAAATTTTTTTGTTTGTGATTGAACCGTTACACAACTTCTTATTCTAACATTTTTTAATAACGTAATGTTAAAATAACGTGATTTAAAAAAAAAAATAATTTTGCTTGAGCGACGAGTAATTAAAATCTTAATAATTTTATGCGTTAATAATAAAGATATTGTTCTAAGTATAGAACAATGCAATAAAACCTTAAAATGTAAAGAATTTGAAAGCAAACCACTCATCATATCATTTTTGATAAATGTTATGAAATCAAAAAATTTCTCAAAAGCTGTAATTAATTATATTTAACTTTTTTTATACTGTTTAGAAAAAAAAAAAAAAAAAAAACACCTCTTTCGGAAAATATTCTACAGGGAAATTGTACATTTAAAACTTCTAATTCGGTCCCTGCAACAAAATGATGTAATAAAATCAAGAGTATTTCAACTGCAATATTAGTGAAAATAAATGTTAAAATCTCTTTTGTTTTTAAATGGATTACAGTGCTAATTTTTCCTCAAATAAAATAAGAATGGGTCGTGTGAAAGGTTTTGTTTAAATTAGCATCTAAAAACAGTGTGTCTGTACAAAGTATATTCAAATAAATCTGTCTGTCTTCAGGAGCCTAAAAGTCTATTTTAAACTCAAATCCGGTACTGAAAACGAGCTGGAAAAGCGCATAATTAAAGATTCTATCGAAAGTGATAGTTCAAATTTTTAAAATTTTCTGGACCCATAATCATACAGATGATTGTGAGGGTGATTTCATTCCTATGTATGAAAGAAGAAAAACTCTAGAATGGAAAGCATTGATTGAAGATGATATGTCATCAGAAATTCCCCTGAATGAAAGTGAATTTGATGATGGATTCTAATCCTAGTATTCTGAGATATGGATTTTAAAATACTCTTGTGATTTCTTTTCCATATGGATTGCTTTCCAAACACCCAAGTGCAAATTGCAACAACATCAGATTTTTCGTATGGGCAAAGAATCAACAAATCAGTAATTAAAACAGTTTCGACATAAAAAAAAAATATCATTTCCAAAAATATAATGGTTACTTCATTTAGAACTATTTTCCTAGAAGTCTTAAAATATACAAGCTAAAGAGAGAGAAGAAAGAAAACGAGAAGAGAAATAGGTAATATAACACATCGGCTGATAAGTCCCAGGTCTAATAAAGAAAACTGTTTCACTCAAATTCAATTTTATTCATCAACATAGTCTCTCTCAAGAGCGATACAAACATTTCAGTGCCTCTCTGACATTTTGATACCTTTCTTGAAGAACGATTTATCTTTGGCCTCAAAATAGGCGTTTGTTTCGGCGATCACCTCCTCATTCGAGACAAATCTCATTTCGGGGAGTATTTCGCTTAGGTCTGTGAACAGGTAACATTCACTGGGGGGCAAATCTGGAGAATAGGGTGGCTGTGGATGCAATTCGAAGTGTAGTTCATATAATTTTGCCAACGTAGCCAAAAACTTGTGACGTGTATTGTCTTGAGGAAAGAGCACTTTCTTTCTTTGCATGTGGAACCGTTTCTTCCACAGTTCCTCTTTCAAACGATCCAGTTGGCAATGTAGCGATCGTTATTAACTGTCTAGCTTATTTTAAGGTAGTCGATAAACAAAATACCATACGCATCCCAAAATACGGAGACCATAACTTTGCCAGCACTCTGTTTCACTTTTGGCCACTTGAGGAGAGGTTCATAGGCTGCCGATTTGATTCTGGGGTATAATTATGGATCCAAAATTCATCTATTGTTACGTATCGACGCAAAAGTCTTTTTTTTTATTTATTTACCCGAAACAATTTGAAACAGCGCTCGGAATCATCGATTCGTTATTGTTTTTTGTCTACTGTTAGCCCACGCGGCACCCACTTCGAAAACAGCTTTCTCATAGAGAAATGAACATGCAAAATAAAAATCCTAGAAGTTCCTTTGATGTATTTAAGTATCAGCTATCTCCTGCACTTTCACTTTAGGATTTGTCAAAACGATTTTGCGAACTTTTTAAATTATTTTCTGGTACAACCACCTCTTTGGGGAAACCAGAGAGTGGCGCATCATCTGTGTTTGTACGACCACGTTTAAATTCAGCAAACAAGTCAATAATGGTCGATTTTCCTGGGGCAGAGTTCGGAAAATACTTATTAAGAAATTCTTTCATTTCAACGGTGTTTTTTCTCATCAAAAAGTAATGTTTTTTTAATACACGAAATTCTTTTTTGAAAATGAAAAATGTACTCGTATGTTTCTTGATCACTAGAATCTGTATCTAAGCCAACCCTGGTAATTTTGTTTAGAAAAAAAATTCAGTAATTTTTAGACTATCTAGGGCAATATACGGTAAATAATATAATACGTTAAGTGTGTTTTCTAATATAAAATATCTCTTATTTCATATTTGTTGAATACGATCGCCATTGAATTTAGCATCAATAATGGAATTTAAAGATTATGTCGCTATGACTTTAGGCATTGTCAATATCTTCAGTACATAGAACTCAAACTAGATATTTGAAATGACTTCAGAGTTAGATGAATATTTAATTTACGAGAAGAAACATTTTAATTTTCTCGAAGTAATAACTCTCAAGTTCAATTTAAATGTTTAATTAAACTAATGAGGATAACTTTTAAAAATGGCAATACAATATTTTACATTCTTATAAAGAATTTTTGTCACACTCTCATTCCATTCGAAGAGAACATTTATATTTGAATAATTCATTTATTATTGTTTGAAAAATATAGATAGATAAATGAGTACCTATTGCTTTTGTTATACGTTTTCATGTACGAAAGCGGATAATAAAGGCTTTCCATTGTTAAAGGCTTATTTAAGACATTCTACCATTTCGTTAGAAAATAATGGCGGATGAGTTGGATTTAATTAAGCTTTGCATCCGAGGACAGAACCGTAATGATTATATCTTTTCTCGCTTTCAAAGATAAGCATCTTTTGTGTTAAGACTTCCTCATTTAGTGAATTGAAATAATAATAAAAAAAAAAACACTCCAGCAATCTATTCGTTTTCTGTTAAAAGATAAATTTGCCTAATTAGATTTTAGAATGTCGTTGATTCATGTTTATTTAAATAGAAAATTAGTGTATCTTAACGGAAAAATCACTCAGATGACGAACGTATAAGCTCTTGTAAAAAGGGCTTAAGAGAATGATTCTAATTTAATTCCACCCTGTACGTTGAAACATTTTAGAGCAGAGCTATTGTCGATTTAAGATCATCTAGCTTCGAATAAATCTAAAATAAAAATATATATATTTATTTTGTGAATTATTTTATATTAGTTCAGTTATATTAACGAGCCCATTCACAATGATATTTTTTATTTTTTAACTGAAGACGGATTTCTGATTTTGATTGTTTAATAACGTTGAACTAGAAAGCAACAAGAGGGCTACTGGCAACGGACTTTGTAAGTTTCAACCTCAGTCAAGTGACGAGGACGACATCTGCTCAGGCCCTCCCTCTCCAAATTTCTACACCATGCCAATGGGAGGCCTTGAGACCTCGATCAGATTTAACGAGCATCGGGTCCACTACACAGGGGTCTTTAGTGGTATTGGGACTTGAACTTATAACTCGAAGAAACAAAAGCCAGGCAGTAACTCTGCAACCAAGACCACTAAGCTATCGTGGCTTCAACAACAGATGGAAAAATATGCGTAGTTTTTACAAAACAATATCAAGATTTTGAAGATCTTCTATTTCAAAACTAACGAAAGTAGAACTATTTTTGATAATTCAAAATTAAAAAAATATCACTTTAAACTTATAAAATTAAAAATTTTCAAAATGACTACTTCCACAAATACGAACGATACCTAGTCGATAATAGAACCAGTTCCAGTTTCTTCTAACAGTAGCAGCAGTCAACAATGTACTCCTAATTGTATACCAATAACAATG
Source organism: Nephila pilipes (assembly GCA_019974015.1). Classification (NCBI taxonomy): domain Eukaryota; kingdom Metazoa; phylum Arthropoda; class Arachnida; order Araneae; family Nephilidae; genus Nephila; species Nephila pilipes. The sequence goes on from BMAW01019956.1 coordinate 12,897, forward strand.
GACTCCTGAAAAAAGAACGGGACCAAAATTATGTCTCGTGGTACGATACAAAACACATTAATCTTTGGCGAATAGCACTTCAATCGTTTCTGTATGTCAACATTGCGTCGGCTAACGTTACAGTTGGCTTGAAATTTTGCTTCATCATCAAATACATGCGTAGATATCAAGGTTTTGTCTTTGTCAAGTTCCTTCAGAGCAAACTTTTAAAAATTAGTTCTCTATTCTTTATTCTTTTGGGTAAAGTTGCATACTAGTAGTAACTTACATATGAGTTGAAAATCAATCTATTTCTCAACACTCCTAAATCGTCGCATCTGTTTGTACAGAATTCGTCATACAGAAGATAATAGCACTGCTCTTAATCAATGAGCCCTTAAGAAACTCTAATTTTTATTTTGCCAATTGTTTTTATTTGGAGTTACTTAGCAAATGTTTCTGCCATTTTAGGTGAACATTGACAAACCGAATGCAAATAAATCCTACCTTTTAAACAGTAACATCGAACATATTGAAAAAAGTGTGTTATAAAATCTATTATGGACTGAGTATCATTAGTGCTTTTGGTGGTGGCCGTATTGTACATTTATAATTTCATAAGCTTTAAAGGGCTTTTTTTAAACAAAATTCGGTTCATAAAAGGTTGTAATTTTTTTAGTTGTGTAACAGTAGCTGTTGAGAGTAGGAAGGAATCTTTGTAACTACCTTGCATCATGCACATGTTTTGATAAGATACATACAAGAGTAAGCTGTTGAATCTCCTTCATGAAAATAAACTTACAAATAATACATGTAAATGCAATATTTTATGATAATTATTTTATTTCTTTAGCCCTATATATGGTTTCATTTAATTGTTATATAAGATTTGAATAAGGAAGGGAGTGTTTTGCTCGTGGTGGACGTGTTCCTCTGCACTTGTAACGCGTAGAGGCTGTCGTGCGTTTCTACCTTTCGATGGGACCGACTACCTCCAGGAACTTCTCCACCGAATCGGTTTGACTCCAAATGAGATCTGCCCCTGGAGATAAACTGCAAAGCTTCCCCAAGATCAACAATCTACCTGTGGATATACCTATTCGCTACTGGGAGGCACGGCGTCGAATGGTTGAAAAGCTACGAATGTGTGTACACAAATGAGATGAATGAATGATTTAGATATATAGAACTATATTTTACATTTAATTTTTTTACGCCTGTGAATTGTAATTTTCCCCTGAATTTTAATGAAATTTGGGATCGTTATTATATCGTATGGTAAATCAGTTGCCTTCAACATTGAAAGTATTAGCTTTATTATACCACGTTTACATAGCCCGTATTTTTTTGTGTTAAAAGTAATGTAAATTATACTTAACCATTCAAATATCTGTATATTTCAATGTATATTTATGTAAAGAAAATCATATATATAAATATAAAAAATTATGAATGAGAGTTTAATAATTCATAGCTGAGTATTTTTATATCTGTACACGAAGCCGTGTACTTATATTTAGGTTTTTCCTG
>BMAW01019956.1:14415-40929 GCA_019974015.1 Nephila pilipes
TATATATATATATATATATATATATATATGAATCCCCCTTTTTCCGAAAAGTGATATGTTTAAGTGCGGAAATTTTAGTTATATTCAAGATCTCGCGATCAAAGAAGTTAGCTGTAAACTTAACAATTTTGGGTTGGTCATACTTTTTTGGTTGATAAAACAATAAATACTACTTTTTAAAAATTATTTTAAGTGTTCTTTGATAAAATTAGCACATATGACATTAAATTAATTTTCCTAGATTGACCAGGATAACCAAAATATCTCGATAAAATTTATTCTGTAAAATAATTTATCCTTATATACATAATGTTGTAAATTGCAGCTATTAGTGTTTTGTTGTTTGGTTTCAGGGATCCTCAGTATCATAAAGTTTTGATTAATACTAAAATAACCGAGACAAACACTTAATTTTTTTTATCATTATCAGGACTTCCGTACATGGCATCACCATTCAGAATAATACTATTCTCCTTTCGTTTCATGATATGTCTCAAGGCTGTCACTGCAGAATTCAGGAAATTATATTCTATGTTCTCTATTCTGAGAGTTATTTTAATGTATGGCCTCCTGAATCAAACTAATCCGCATTAATAAAAATAATTTACAATATTATTTACATATGGATAAACTAATATACTGAATGAACTTTATCTGGATATATCGGTAATTTAGTAGTAATAATTAAAATCTTACGATATGCCCTCAGATAAACGTCATTTTATTCTGTGATTTTAAAACGACTTATTTAATAATATTTATTAATATTGCAATAGCTCTATTCAATAGCATCGAAAATTGGAACTTGTTTAGGGTATATTTCTTAAGCATTCGGATATACTTCAGATATTAAGTTAAAGTTAGTTAAGTTAAGTTAAGGTTTAGTTTTTATCTCCTGAAAAAAATTGTTTTGATTTCTCGCCATTTCCTCTTAATACGAAATTTGGTGGACTCTAAAGATTGCAAGATATTGGTCATTCTATGATAAATCAATATGTACATATTCGACACGAAGATTATGATAAAATGTCAATACATGCTAATCAACAACTATCCATCATGTTGACATAATATATACTTTCTTTCATAGGTGGGCAATTCTTTTGGATTAGGGGACACTGAGGAAATGGAGATTAGAGGTGGACTGCATCTTTTAAATTGATTGCATTCCTTATTTAACTTCGCATTTCGGAAAAGGTAAAAAATGTATCATGGAAATCAATAAATATAAATTAAATAAACTTTTGGTAGCCTTATTCTATTTATTTTTTGTGATAATTTCATATCATCTGTAGCTACAAGCACATTTAATTTTAAAATAAGTTTAATAAGACAAATTTACCCTATCATACTTTTTTTTTAAATCAGGAGTGATATTGCTTGCTGAGATTCTTATCATAGCTTGCAAGTTATTGTCTGTCATAGAGTACTGAAGAACTTTGCAGGCAAATATATGTAAACCCAAATATAGTGAACATATTCCAAGAAAATGTCTTCATATATGAACAGTTTTCAACTGACAGAGATTTGTTAAAGTCATCTAATTTCACAGCATGAAACACCTATTTCAGAGCGTGATCTGATTGCATTTCAATTAGAGTTAGCTTAAGCTCCTCAAGTGCTTTGTCACTACCAACAATGATGGGATAAGAGAGCTAATTGAATATAAAATTGATTTCCTTCAAGTCTTGTTCTACTGATCTCGTCCCCCCCCCCTCCAGACTCTACAGATGATTCATAATCTTAGCAAAGATACTTTCCTGCACTTTCAGTTTTTCTACTAAAGGAAAATGATAAATATTTCCTTCTCCTTCTTGCATTACAAATAGATCATTGTTTTTCTCTGAGCGAAATTAGAGCGGGAAAGAAATCTAAGTTCAAGGTTGATTTTTTGACTGTATTATCGTTCCGTTATTTGCCCAATCCTGTCTTATATTATAAATGTGTGAGTGAATGAAATTGTATATTAACGTCGCCCTAAGAAGTAACAAGAGGGCAATTGGCGACTGACCTAGTAATTTTGAGTCGCGGTCAAGTGATGAGGTCGGGATGGCACCTCCCTCACCAAACTTCCACACCACGCCGATGGGAAGACTTTGCGCCTCAACAGATTTAACGACTACATGCCAATGGCTACACGAAGATCAAATACGTTGAAATTTTTCTTGAAAAAGATAAAACAAAATTTAATTTCATTATCTCTTAAATAATGACTCAAATTGAAAATATTTCTTGATAAAAATTAAATTTTATGTAATGAAAAGGAGGACATTATATAAGAAATGATTAATTACATTTTTCAATGACTACCTCTTTCATCTCCCAAAATACAATAATATTATAGAATTCTTATTAGAATAGAGAAAGAAGATATTAAAAGTTGCTGTCGACGTCATCCAATAGAATGACTTACTGTAAATGACGTCATGTCTCACAATCGATATAAAAAAATTTTAACGAAAAGAATTGCCGATGGCAACAGTAGAGTGATCACCTCGTAAATATTTAGTTTGTAAATATGTAAAATGTTTTTTGTCAAATGTTTTGTTATGTAGTTCTGTTTAATCTTAAAGTGTATAAATATAGATTTACATCTTACCTATGAGTTTGTCCGTTCATAACAAGACGCGAAAAAAGGGATATTGCTCAAGCGTGGAAAATCTATGTAAAGTTTGCTGAGAAACTTTTTCCCGTAACTTTTTTCCTCTCGAAAATAAGGAGGAAATCTGAAATTCCCTTTAGAGGGAAAAAATGAAGAAAAAGAAAGAAAGAAAGGAACTGATTTCAAATTAGAGAATCTAGGATTAGAGGTCTAGGAACGCAGGGAATGTCATCTTAAAATAAAGGAAGGGGATCACCACCTGGGGGGATGGGGTGAAGAGTCACATTTATATTTGTTATATCTTTCCTGGAAGGCACCAAATGTTATTAAGAGACGCTAAGTGTTGAAGGCATTTAAATCGATTTAGTGTGTTGGTCGTGGAAAGAAGGGAATGCAATTAAAAGATCAAAGGAATAGGAAAACAATTTGAAGCTAAAGAGGCTAATTTACTTTTCATTTCCTGTTTTCTGGGAAGACAGAGCGAAAGAAAATTTAATTTCTTAGTCCCCTTTTGTTATAGAGGAAGAACTTAAAGGGGAAGAACTAGTCCCCTTTTGTTGTTGAGAAAGAACCATATTTATATACTTTTTAAAATTATGTTGAAGAATAGAAGTTCTTATATTAATGACTAGATTGGTTATGAGTCTGAGAATAATGGACTCTTGCGCTTAATTTTTTTTCACCCATAAGAATTATATTATATTGAATTTTGATTATCATTAAATGTGTAGTCTATTATATTTTGTGTTCGGCCTAGTGGCCATAGATGCTGGCTTGCGGCCGGCGATTTACGTCGAGACGTGAGTTCGAGTCTTGATGCTAATAAAGCCTGTTGGCATTGAGAGAAAGTTTAGAAAGGGAGATGGCAGCTCAGGTGTCATACTCGTCACTAAATCTAGGTTCAAAACTACGAGGCCCATTGCCATCAGCCCCCATGTTTCCTCTCAGTGCGATGTAAATAAGACCAATCAATAAATTCTAATATGTGTTACCTTGTTTGCGTCGAACCCAGTCTTTTTAATTATTTAAGACATGTTATTCGAACTGCAATTAAAATTTTACGACACTGTTCAACACCGTATTTGAAAAATCGGTATGCAAAGTTATTGAACTTAATATGAGATTTCCTGGTCCCCTTAATAAATTACACATTAACTGTATAAACGGTATAAATTCAAAAATTGTGTAACTTTACAATAGTTATACAATTTTGGAGCAATTTTACAAGCTTACAATTTTTATTACAATAAAACTTGTTCCACATGATTGCTATAATTTTCATATATCGTGAGCACGTGACGTGGAATGGTGTCTTTTAGAGTTTTACAATTGATGTTTCAAATGCCTGCAAAGCTAAAAAAGCACAGATGGAGGTATAAGCATGGAGTGTTTAGAGATAAATTTAACTGTGCAGCAGCGGCTATTGTACTGTTAAACTCATTGGCATCAAAATCCTCTCGCTGATGTAGATGTGAAGTTATTATTTCTTCATTAAGTCCTCCAGAAAATTTCACAATTTTCTGATGAATGTTTTCGCTTGTAGGCAGCATTGAGGTAGGGTCCTTTAATTCACCCTTTAATTTGGACACCCTGCATATTATGTAATTATTTATTATTCTATTGTACGATTTCAATTGTGGCACATGTAAATCTCATTTCCGTGCTTTTATTTGTGTAATTTCATTTAATATGCTGAAAAAGGAACAGATATTTTTCTTGTAATTGCTATGTACTCGTATGTGCTTTAGATAATCGGTTCGGGAAAGAAATAGTCCACCTGATACACCTTAAAAGATTTCTTGACCAAAAGATCCTCCGAGAAAAAATGTTAATAATACCCTCTATAGAGGCATTTGTTTTGAGTAAGTTATAAATTGCTTTGCTTGTAAGACAATAAGCATTTAAAAGAATATGCAAAATTTGTGCTTTAAATGTGCTTTTGTTCAAAGATGTTTTGGAACACTTTTCTATCTACCACTTACTTCTTGATTTCTCTTTTTACTATTAGTTTTGTTTTGAAACTATACTTGTTTAATAGAATTATAATGCATGGGCTCTAAAACGTTTTACTATTTAACTTTAGGACTTTAAATGATATTGCATGCCTTGAAGATTTTTTCCAATGGGTTAAATTTGATGTAGATTAGATTAGAATTATTAAAGTATGATGAATAGATTTGATAAAATGCTTTTTTGTTACCAGCAAAGAATCATAATACGAAGCAAGTAAGTTATAGAGAAAGTGAGTGGAAACTATAAATTAATAAATACTGAATGCGTTGATAAGTGTAAGAATTGATCAGATCACGGATAGAAAAGATTCTGCAAAGAGTCCATGGATCGAAATCTTCCATCTACCATATATCTTGAACTTGATTGGTTAATCACCAATAAGTATTCTTTATAATATAAATCTACAGAATCAGAAGCATAAAGTGACTCTTTCAACTGATACATCGTGGCCTCGGTAGCTTAGTGCTCATGGTAGTGGACTCGTGAGCGGTGGTTTCCGCCACGTCCTAGGTTCGAGCCTCGAGGCCACGAAAAACCCACCTTGTAGCCAGGGGTGACGCACGTTAAATCTGATAAGACTCAGAATCCTCTCATTGGCGTGGTGAGGAAGTTAGGAGAGGGGGTACCAGATCAGGTGTTGTCCTCGTCCTTTCAAAATTACGAGGTCCTTCGCCAATAGCCTCCGTGTTGCTTCAAGTGCGACGTTAATTAAACCAAACAAACAACCCACTCATTTTTCAGTCTAAAGGTTGGCATTTATGATTTCCATATATTTTAATGAAAAAAATAAGTTGGTTATCACATCACTGTATGACTTTCTATCCATTTGACTGTATTGATTTGTGGCTCTTTCTTATTTACTCGTAGAATGGAAGGAGAAAGAAGTGATTTTTGGATATAACAATATTTGAGGTAAAACAAAATCTCAAAAAATAAATTAATCAAGCAGTTAAATATGAATATTATAGTCATCTAAAGAGAATAAAGGAGAGAATAAATCGTCTATATAGAATAAATGAATGAATTATGTTGATGATTGAAGCGAGACAAAAGAAAGTTGTAACAGCCTTCAAATCCAACCATCAAGCGAATAAGAAGCAATAAAGAAAAAGAAAACTATCTATGTGAGAATTAGATATTTTCCTTACTCAGCATGAACGCATAATATTGTATCCGCTCAGAAATATCATTAGATCAATTGGAAAGTTTTGCTTATTTGTGAAGGGAAAAAATATAATACTATTTATATACAATTGTCTTTATTCTACAATATAACATCCTTAGTTACTAGGATTGGTTTATAAGCCTTCTAAATAGGTGTTTCATTAGTTGAAGAAGAATACTTTGCTTAATTGAGTCGTCATCTACACTTATATGCTTCCTCAGAAGAGAATAAAATGAACCCTTCTTGGATCGGGTGATAAATAGTGATAAAAAATGAATTACTAAAAAGAATGTCGTATTGAAAAGAACATATGGTATGCACCGAAAACCTTCCTTCTCTATACCGAGTTTGAGCCTGAATAAAAGAAGGCTGTGTACAGAGTTATAGAGTTGGACGTGTTGAAGAACCAATACATTACGAGTTTTTGAAACCTAATAAAAAAAACTCAATTCAGAGAGATACCATTAGTTAGGTGTTTTAAGGGGTCGGACCCTTAAACCTCCAAATTTTTGATTTTTTGAAAAAAATATAATTTAGATCTTCATCTGTTTTGAACTTTTTGGTACCAAAATTATAACGATACTTCAAAAACTCCCAGAGTTATCGAGAAAAAACTAAATTTTGATTTGAATACTTTTATTGTTATTTTTCAACTTTAACTTCATTTTTCTATGAACAAAGTGTTTAACTTGCTCGCAGGATTTCTCAGAAACTATATAAGATATCAGAATGAAATTTTGTGTACATGCTCAAAAAAGGTTTCTTTATGATTTATAGACCAAATTTCATACAAATTTATCATCATAAAATCTTTTATATGAATTTTAATTGGATTTTTTTTAAAAAATTCATATTTTTTGTTTAATAATTGTATTAAAATATTTTTTTCTCTAAATTTCTCAAAAAGTGTGTATAATTTTAAAATTAAACTTTTTTTACTAGGTAACATCACTTTCGTAAATTTTAATCAACAATTTTAATTTTTTATTTTTACTTAAGAATCCTAAGCGCAGCAAAATATAAACTTTCTTAATTTTGAAAAAAATTTCAATTTATTTTTCATTATAACTTTTTAAAAATTTCTTTAAATCTTATGAAAATATGCGAACAAATGTAAATAAATATGAATATTATTTGGTAAAAGTTTGAATTGTCTGCTTTTTTTCGTTGGTAAATTACGTATATTGCTTTAAAAAATGATATTTTTTTTCGAGACATGGACAAGCGTTAAGAGTCCTGAGACCCCTTAAACGAAGCACTCGAAGAAAAGAGACCGATAAGTTTCAACATGAATTATATCATACAGCATCATGACAACGCCAGAACAAATGTTACTTTGTAGACAAATCAAAAAATTGCTGAGATGGCTGGGAAATTCTGTCGTACTCACCGTACTCCTCAAACCTAGTATCCATGGATTTTTATATGTTTTTCAATCTACAATATTTTTTGAAGGAAAAATAATTAAAACTAAAGCATGTGTCAAAAAAGTACTACTTGTGTTCTTCACCTCCAAAGACAACGCAATTTTTTTTCAAAAATGATATTTGCATTATATTATCACGTTGGCAAGAGGTAATAAGTGACACGAAAATTATTTTGTAAAATATATATTATTAAATGTCTTAAAAATTATTTTTTTTTTATTTCACTAATGGGTAGACCTTATATATTATTTAAATTATATTATCCTGTTGATTTCTTTAAATCTGTAGAAATAAAGCTTCATTTACCTAATCCAAGCACGAACCATCACTTTTATAATACTTATTTATCACACTGATATGTTTATATATTACTGAATACCCATCATATAAATATATTCTTAGTGTCAAATGTATTTATGCACTTGTATACCATAAATTTGATATTCTTTGGATTATATTAAATATGAATGTCAAATTTGACAGTAAATATTGAATAATTTCCTTGGTGTTCAGGATTAACATTGTCGTCCCCTGATGTCCCTACAGAAGGATATTTATCGTAAAATAGACCGTTTCGTGACTTTGGACATAAACCCGAGATTATTCCATTAATTCTTTGCAGAAACGGGACAATCAAGGAGAAAAAAATGACTCCGGATGACAAATTTTTCCCTCGTGCATAGTATGTCACTCCCACGTGATAAATAGGGAAATAAATCTCGTTTACAGACGCAAATGCTGTTTTGTCTTCACTTTGGCTGAAACTCCCGCGATAATTCACGCATACTTAGATATTTATTTCCTTCATCTTTACCACGGAATTTTCTTACGCAACATAATATTTGCTATTTTTCCTATTCTTTTGGTATACATATTTTGAAAAAATTGGTCAGTTTTTAATATATGTATAGTGAAGTGCCTATGTTAATGCAAGCATTAGAAATATGTTTTACGCTTGTTTTCATGTTGGATATTTAACCCATTCTTTAATTTACATCAGAATAATGCTACATAAATTTCCCTACAATGAAGTTATTTTCACTACATTGACAAAGAAACGAATTTAACTGAGAAAGCGAGAGAATGTCTAATTTTTAAGGCTTATTTTTGTAATTGCAAGTGTTAATTTAACTCAAAATTACAGAGGATTTAAAACAAAATTCTTATCAATGTAGGGACTATTTATTGCCTTTAAAACATTACACAATTTTTAATTAAGAAATTAAGGACAATGAAATATATCCCGGTTTATAGGTGTACAACGAAGAAATATTAAACATTGTTATAGTACCATACCAGTTTGGCTTCAACAATTACGTAACCGAGACTGACTATAATAAGAGTATAGCGCTTTCTATACAATGCTCCTTGTAAGTATCTGAGTTTTTTACACATCACCTGGCTGACAGTCAGGTCAGGAGGAAGGCTAAACCTCCAGAAATGCACGGTAGAAATGACGATGTGTAAGAAAACTCAAGCTTTATGATTTCCAATACAACGCCACCTAACGATTAATCACGCTTGCTCTCCGCCTAAGAAATGATGGAGAAATTTGCTTGTTTATATATTTTCAACCACCTTTTAAATTTTTGCCTATGACTTTCAAAACACCCTGTGCAATGCAATTAATCTCAATTACATATATTACACGATTTCCGGAGTTTAAAATAATAGTTGTATTTCTTAATTTTGATAATCTTCTTAAACTGTCTTTTCTGTTTCATTTATTAATTTTTCAATGTTATGGTAGATAAACTTTTTCAAATGAAAATAATTTTTTACCTTATTAAAATGATTTATGACTTTCAATAATCATGAAATTCTCTATATATGTCACAGACAATTTTGAAACCTATCAACTAGAATTCTTCCAGTAAAATTAATGAATGCATCAATCAAAAAGAACAGGCTACAGCCAATAAATTATATCGACGAATTATACATTTCAAAAAGTAAAATAACTTTAGGCAAACTCTGTTATTGATCAAAATATCAAGGAAAAATATTATGTTTTAAAAAAATTATGTCTCCAATGTAGTGATATTAAGTGTAATGCCATCAATCATAATAAGTAAAATATTTTTATTTCATAATTCACAAAGTCTACTTCAAAGCAAAAGAAACAGAAGCTATGAGAATATTGGAGATAATATCAATATCAGGGGGGGATTCTTTAACTCTCTCTCCCCCTTCTCTCTCTATTTTCTAATATTCAAAATAAAAAAATCAAATTAGATTACTATTAATTTGCTATTTCTATCCATCGTTATTAATTCTTATTATGGTCATCTCATAAGGTTAAGACTAGATCGGGTTATAGACAAGATGAAAATAGATTCATCAAAAAAATTATTTTTAATTATTACTCACGTCATAGAAAATTTTCAAAAGCTTGGAGTGAAAATTTCATATTTACCGTTATTTTCTCCTACGAAAAGATGCTTTCCTTATTCCTCAAAAAAAAATGCAGACATGATTTAATCGATCTCTTTCATAAAAAGTATAGTTTTATGCAATTTTTTCAGCAACAGGTTTCCCTGCACATATTTTAATTTATGATTATATTTAGACATTATACTTGACTGATAAGTCTTAAAATAGAATTAAATTTAATTCTAGCCTTATTCATTAACTAAAATATGAAAATTACATCTCCTTTTAGAGTCAAATGATACAAAATAATGAGTTAGCAGTTTTTTCCTTGAATTCTTATGAATAAAAATTTAAAATGCATATGTATGACCATAGTCACCTTATTATGAATTTTGTTATGCTTAACAATGATTCAATAAGGGAATACTATCTAAATAAATATAACTAACGAAATTCATTTAATTCATTTTTAATTAAACAATTAGTTTCATAATAAGTTTGAGGAAAACAACTAAGCTCATACTTTTAATTATTTACAAATTCATATACAGTTGTACAAGTCTTACTGTTCTGCCCCCCTGTTCACTAGTTAACTCCACAATATAGATTGTTGGTTCTCGGTGTTCTATCCATTATCATTCATCCGTGCTCATTTGAAAGCGTTATATAATTATTTTAAAATAAAACCCATAAAAAATAAAAACTATATATTTTGTGTAGTATTTAAAAAAATGTGCCTGAACGGGACTTTGAAATACTTTTATATATATCTTTTTTATATAAATGTGCCCTTTCCTTCACTTTCATATGTAACAGTATTTAATGCGAAAACATTTGAAAAGGATTTTAATACATACACATATTTAGAAATACATAAATCATTTCCATATGTGGAACCCTTAATACAAATGAATTTTCTAGGAATTTTCAGACGTATTTTCTTGTTTTATAATTTAATAAAATGATAACGATTAGAATTGTGTTTCAACTTCCTTAAATTGCATCTCAATGTAATACGCTTTGTTAGCAAAACAAAATTCGAACTTTGAGCTGCAGCTGTTACAAAACTAAGGTAGTTACAGCCGTTTTGAACAAATTAAACTAAAAAAAGCTCTACAGTTTATAAAATTACATGAGTGTACAATGCGAAAATCATTAATACTCTTAAAAAAAAATCATAATTACTCTTATTACTTAAATTTGCAGACATTGTAAAGTTGAATTAAGTAGTCAATAAGATTAAAATTCTAACTGAAAAGACTTCCAAAAAGTATAATATCTGTTTATTAGATACCTTCACAGATGATGCAAGATAACGCTTTTTGAAATAACTTTGAACTCACCTGAATCCTGATTAAAAAATGAAACAATCACTTACCAACTCTCTGACTTCGAGTGATCATTTCTCGAATACAACGGGTTCGACTCCTGTTTCCACTTACTCTAGCCAAATGTCATTTCCAACCAATTTTAACTGCAAACGATCAACAGTAGTAATTAACTCCGAAACTTAGAAACATTTCTTGGCTTCACGTTATCATCTGTCCCCTTTTCAATTATATTTCGCTTATATATCAATATCCCTAAATCAATTCATTTCATTCATTATCTTCATCTAATTTGAGTAATCACGTTTCGCTTCATTGGAAAGGAGTTGGAATTGTAAATATAAAATCAGAAAGTAGTCGTAGGTGTTAGATGAGGAAAAATTCGTGAATAGATCAACGTTACGCCGCCAGAGGAACACGTACGATAATGGCGAATTGCCATTCTGGTAGATGGCCTTGTACTTAATCGGTGACCTTCAAAAGACCTGGTTTAAGACCTAGTGACATATTTTTATTTCGGGGCTACTTAACATTTAAAGTATTTTTCTGAAACGACCATAGAATATGTTGGAGTGTGACTTATTTCACGCGGTCTAGTCAAAGGCTTGATCAAGTCCACGAGATCAAAAATCTCCAAGAAATTATAGGTTGGTGAAAGATCGGCTGCTCCGGGTATTTGGATCTTCAAGAGTTGTACTCCTTTTACCATGAGCCATTCTTTTATCGATGAATTTGCATTGTACTTATAAACATAACATTCTATATACTGAACATAATTATAATTTCGGACATTAAATGTAATGACAGTTTAAAAAAAAAATGAAATTCAATTATTTAAATTATTTTTAATTCTTATACAAATATTTTTAAGTGTCTAAAACTTATATATAGTGTAAAAAAATTAGTTCACACTGATGTGGAAAATATCAGCGCTATAGTTAGGGGAGATACATGGAGAAAACCTATTTCGAGAAAAACGCAAATGCAAATATTTTTTCTCTATGACAAAGCACGAGTTTGCTTAAAATTTTAAATTTCGCTTTTTTCTAGCGTTTATTTAACCGATTATTATCAAAAATACGCCTACGGAATTGGAAACACTACCTCAGTTATTTTAACAGTAAAACCAAGAAGTATTTAGTTTGAAGTACGTTAGTTTAATTTTTAAATTAAAGAATGTTAAAAGATGTATTAAAAATTCCATTACATGAGTAGAATTACAATTTTACTTTTTTTAGTAATCTCTAATTTATTATATGTGCCTTAGCAAGCAAATTATCATAAAGAAATATTTTGTGGGAGTGTGGAGCTCTATCAAAGAAAAAGTTTTATAATTTTCTAAAAGAATGAATTCACGATTAACTAAATTCATAGACATAAATATCATTTTAAGAACAATAAATGTAAACTTATTAAACATTTAAGGAATAAAATGAAAAAAAAAAAAAAAAAACAGGAATATTCCGTAAAACCGAAAGTGGAAAATGATGTTTGCATAAAAAACTCGTAAACTTTAAATATAAAAATATTTTATTTTGATATCTCTGTCAGAAACGGAGGTTAGCGTACATTCATCTTTTAGCCTACCTTCCACACACATTCATTAACGGGCAAAAGTAGATTACCCTCCAGTCCTTACCTCATTATTTAGAATTCCACAACAATGTCTTTCTCGGAAATAATTTATTTATAAGTCTCAGTGGAAGAACAGGATTTTAATTGAGTTCCCAGAAATGAAAAGCAAAACTCATTTCAAAAGAAATTTTATTTGAAAGATTAAGCTCTCTCGCTAGTTGCAAAAAAAAGAGAAAAAAAATCACATCTCATTATTCAAATTTAAATCATTGTCATTATTTTTTTTTTTGGTGAAATAAATGTTCTTATGACATATGCTTTACAATAAAATCCTCGGAAGCAAACATGTAAAAAGGTTATGATCATGCAAATAAATGATTACATTTTTATATTTACGTAAATTATAAACTCTTTTTTCTTCATTTCAGAAATATAACAGGTGTATTCTGGAAAAAAAAATAAAACATGCTGGTATGGTGCAGTAAGAAAATAAAAATAAAACAATCAATTGAAGATGCTAAGTGTGATTATTACAAAATGCAAAGTAATTCTTCAAATATGTAAGCAGTGAATTTCGCTCTGCTCTATGAACTCATATTTATTCAACAAAAATATTTTGTTTTTAGAAGTAAGCGCTATTTTGTGATAATGTTTTTTTTTTCTTTCGCTATTTGCTTTTTTGTAAGTTTTTCCATTGTAATCTTCAGCGAGAACAAAAATTATTTGTTAAATTAGTTGAATGATCCAGCCCTTGTTTCTAACACCATGTTGAAAATCATTCTTTAAATTTCGTTTCAATGAAAGAAATTGTAATGAACGTTAAGTGTGTGAATTAGTTTCTTAACTACTTAGATTTCGATAATTTCAGTAGAAATTTCTTTTTGACGCATACAAATAGACATTTATTAATAAATTTTATAGCTTATTAACGTCGTACCTAGAGGCAGCGCGAGAACTATTGACATCAGACATTGTAGTTTTCATCCTCGGTCGAATGACGAGAAAGAAGCCTGAGCTAGCATCTTCCTCTCCTAACTTTCTTACTACGCCAATAGGAAAACTTGGAGCCTTAAAATTAAACGTCCTTCATTTTCACTACTCAGTGGGTCTTTAGTGGCCTAGGGACTCTAATTGACAAGATACCGAAAAAAAAAGGTACTTCTGAAGGCCGATTCTCTGAAAACTAAATGTTTGTCTCCGAATTAGTTTATTGTATAGGAAATGAATTTAGAAAGAGTACGTATTTTGATGTTGTGTTAAAACTATCGCTCATTAAGCAAACTGGACTTCAAAGTTTTCACGGGACGTGATGTATAGATCGACAGTGTAATGTACTGCTTTTATATCGTTCTCGTCACTTATTCGAACTGCAAATATTCACGGTTAGTAGCTAATACTCTTCTAGCTGATTCACTGTAACATTACTTTTACTTAAAATGATATTTTCTATAGCATTGACTTAATAAGTCGTTGGAAGCTCCGCGAAGAAATATTCAGCAATGCTGCCTCTACAGCCCTCCATAATTGTGGAAGAGCGGCTATAAAGGGAATTTGTGCCCAGTCATGTACCATATATGTTTGAGGGATTCCTACCTGAAGATCAAGGCCAAATCCTTTCCTGGGATTCTCCAGAATGTTCCTCAAATCAACCGCAAACAGTTTTGCCTTGAAAACATGACGCATTGTTGTCCTGGACAATTCTATCACTGTTTGGGTTCATGGAATCTATGAATAGTTTCGAGCCACATGTACATAACTGAAAATAGCCATCTTCAATCAACTATCGGTTGGGTTTGACAAGAGAATTTAGACCATGCTATGTAAAATATCCCCACGACTATGAAATCACAAGCTGCTTGCCCAGAGTCTTGTTTATAACTTGGATGCATGGCCTCATGGGGTCTGTGCTACATTCGAACCCTTCCTTCATCTCTTATCAACTAGAATTCAGACTTTCCTGAGCAAGAAAAGTTTCACCAGTCACCTAGGGTTCTAACGATATGTTTTCTAGCACAGTAAGTTTCTACAGCTGATAATATGTTTTAGACAAAAACACTAAAGTTATTTCCCATCAGCACTAAATTTGAATATCTTCATATCGCACTATTTCTAATACGTCTCATATTGAATGGTTCTGTTATTTGACTCAATAATGCTCATCTGGTAACATCGTCTTTGGTCTTAGTCATTAAGTTGACGGGGTTAGCCACCCTTTTGTACATGAGGTGATATGAAGTTTGAAATGTATCATTTTCTAACAATATATTGGAAATTCCGTAACAATAAATATATTTCATATTGAATTTTACGGTAAGTGTTGCAGCTAGAGAATCAACATTTAATCTTAATTTCTCCCTTGTCCGAAAATCATTACCAATTGATTAAAACTATTTCAACTGCTGCATTAGTTCCAACACAGCGCAACTTAAATTCTACAAGAATAACTAAATTTTCATATGGAATGTGTTTACTTTTGAAATAGTTAAATAATTCCAACCATCTTGTATCAATTACAACATATTAATTTTCCCATTGTTCAGATTTATCAGAATTTAAGTGTACATTCAGTCTTCAAATTTCTTCAAACAGACAATTGTCATCGATTTTAAAATCAAGCATTTGTTTAGATAAAAATTCAGCACAATTTAAAATATATTTGACTTGTCCCAATTTACTTGCGATGTAGATAAAAAACACTATTGTAAACTGTTATTTTATGTGATATTTGTTTCAGATCATATTTCGACATATTGGAAAGATGTTTGGTAAAAGTTCTGAACTTCTTTGGTATAATTTTCCACTATACTCGGATTTGATTCCTCCTGTAAGTTTGACAATTTTCTTTTTATTATTGAAGGAATAATTTTTTTTTCAAATAGATATTTATATTGAAGGACGAAATAGTTCAAAATAAGATGAGCATCTGAAGCTGAAATATGTTCACCTTCAATCTCTTGAATCGTTTTGTGGAAAATCGATGCCTGATTATGTACAAAATAAATTATTATCTCCAAATATTCAAAACTGAAAAAATATTCCAGAATTTTTGGACATTTGTCTAAACTTAAAACATATGAACGGAGATGGCTCGCTCTAACACCTGCTATAGAGTGAATAGTTGTAAAACACGTTCTATAGCAGGAGTTAAAGCGAGCCATCCAATATTTAAATATCATAAAATATTTTGTATTCCACATTTGTGTAACAGTTTGGTGCGACATCTATGAATAGAGAGATTAACAGAATAGTTTTAAAAATAAAACAGGGGAACACTTTTCGAGGAACGACAGAACCTACAAAAGCACTGTCCTCCCTAAAGGAGGACGATTGGTCACCTTAAATGTAATAACAATTTCTGAAATGGTGATATAATGCGAGTAACTCTATCTACAATTCATTCACTAAAATCTGTTTATTTTTATCGTGTATTGCCAGAATCATTTCAGAAAGCTTTTCAAATGAATCGTTTGGATTTAAAAGAAAACCAGGATAATGCGCTGCCCTTTATAATGCCACTCGATGACTTTTGGCATATAAAAAAAAAATATTTTGATCGCTTTCTCGTTAACAATTTAATAACTAAATATCTCTTTCTTTTTTATTAAATATCGAAGTTTTAAAATGCTAAAAAAATAGTCTTAAAACTTTATAAATTGACGAATCTCGTATTGTCAGCATGAACGTATACCCATGAAGTGATAGGAAGTAAAAGTAGTTTTCTGATACAGTGTTTGAAAGAAAAATAGAGGAAATGGAAACTTTGTTTATCCATATGCTCTATTTGTCAATATTCGGTTTTACTTTGTAGGACAATATCCGTAAACATAAGCGTTAAATAAATTGCTGCTATGTCAGGTTCGGTGGTCTAGGGGTATGATTCTCGCTTAGGGTGCGAGAGGTCCCGGGTTCAAATCCCGGCCGAACCCTTGCTTTTTATTCCATATAAAGCAATTTTTAATTCTTTATAGTTATGTGTATTCAAAATAGAATTACATAACTTTTTCAATATTAGAACTTCCGAAAAATAACTAAAATATTGATTTTGTGACTGTTTGTTTACTTCTTCAAAAATTATGACTTAGAATATTAGAAACTCTTTCTTCCACTCATTTTATTTAAAAGGGTTAAAATTTAAAATTAAAATGATTTTTTATAGAAAATGCGATGTTAATTTCTAATTAAAATCATTCTTCCGCTGGCATTTAAGCAATTTAGTAAGAACAGCTGAGAGGAATCAGTGTATTAAAATAATTCTTTCAAGTACACCAGTTTCATAATCTTTTATTAAGAATTTGATTTTAAAAATAAATATTTAATATCAACGCAAGACTTAAGAATTCTCAGGGCAGATAAACTTTTTCAAGTAGTTTCTATTCCTTCACGAGCACTTGAGTGAAAACGTGATCAGTCGGGCAATTCCGTCAATGAAGTGGTCCTTGGTGTTGTTTTTGACGCAGGTGTTAATTGTAGTTTCCACCTTGTTTCAGAACAAAAGTGAGGACCTTTAAAGTGCCTTTTCATCTTTGGGAAGAAGGAAAATTCATGAGGTGTAAAGTAGGGTGGAATGACATCTTGTTTCTTCAATCCCTTAAATTCTTCTTCGTCATTTAAACATGTATTAATGTGTGTTACCAACTTCATTTAAAAATATCTATACGATCACCACAGCTACCAACGTTTCTCTATTGCAACTTTAATATAAAAGCAAACATAAGGTAGAGAGGCAAATATTTAAAGAGATATATAAATATGCAGGCATATGATTATGATCTGAAGTTTTCTCTTTTGATTTTTAAACTCTCATATACTGTCGCATACTTGAAGACAACTGAGCATCATATGTATCATAATAATTGATATTTTTAGATCAAATTATAAGTAATTTATGTTAAAAATATTTGAATATGGTAAATTTAGTATTTTGAATAAAATAGTTTTTTCTATTGAATTTCAAGTGCTTTCTCGTGATTTTAATCATATTCTAAAAATAAATTTCAATAATATAAATGTCAGAAAAATATGTTAAGAGAAAGGGGCAATTTCTATTCGTGCGTGCTTGAGTATATATCAGATTCCTCTTATACATTAAAAAATAAAAAATAAACCCTATATATTTTTTTTCTTTATATTCCTCGTCGTTTTTGAAACATTTGTCGTTCTAGGGTACTAGTAGTGTAAAAATTCTTCATGACACTGGGACACTTCATGGGTAACGTCGTGGATGTGGTAGAGCAGTTGTCATGGTTTCCGATTCGTGGGTTCGAGCCTTGATCGCTAAAGACCCACCGTGTAGCCGGGGCTGATGCATGTTAAATCTGTCGGGGCCCAAAGTCCTCTCATTGACGTGGTGTGAAAGTTAGGAGAGGGGTTGCTACCAGCTCAGGTGTCATCCTCGTCATTTGACCGAGGTTTAAAATTACGAGGTCCGTCGCCAATATCCCTTATGTTGCTTCTAGTGCGACGTTAACAAAAACTAAATTAACTAACTCATAGGAAACGCTTCCGAGGTTGTAAAAGAATAACGTTTGATTTTTAATGGAGTAAACTGAAAAATATTCCCTTGATTGGCGGAAGAGGAGCACTTTCTTTGTAGGAGATATGATAAGATTTCGTTTAATATATGAAAATATTCTAACACTGATACTTTCCTAATATCCTAAAAACGTTTGCACCAAAAGTATTGGTGACTTCTTGGCATTTTCTTCTTTAACCTCACATTCTAGTAAGGTACTATATTTACCCAATACTGGTAAAAACTTTTATTTTTATCCCATTAATAACTTGCAGTGAAATGTAGAATTCTAAACATAATCCGTATGCTTACAAAATTAAAATAATTCATTGACACAGCAATTACAATCAGGCATATTATATAATTCAAACATTATTAATTCAATTAAATCCAACAAAAATAGCATTTTACTTTGTGTGTGTTATTAAATTTAATACACGTTTACGAATATCATTAGATAAATTACTTAAATTCTATTTAGAATTAATACAGTTATGAAATTAATTCTTAAAATCACTGGAAAAACATTTATATATAAGACTATCATTTTGTTTTCTTTTCACATGGAATGCCCCACACATTTTTCTTTCGTTTTATAAGAATTTTATGTAAAATAATCATGTCTAGAAAAAAAAAATTTAAAAAGCAACAAGTAACTGATAATTTATATTTAATAGTTTTTTGTAGTTTATAAATTTTGACTAGAATTTTACACAACTTATACATTTACTTCTGGTTTTAATAAAATTCTTACAGTAAATTCTTTGTTAAGAATATTGTTTTTCTGACTTTTCAATTCAGTTTAGTGAAGCCAGTGGTTTCAAATATACACTATATGACATCTGTTATGTGGCACTAAAACAAATTTGACACTTAATAAATTTTTATTAATTTAAAAAATTTTTTATCAGAAAATTTAGTATTACAAAAATAAAAATTTCCGCGTATATATAAACTCTATTTTGAATAATTACTAATAAGGTAAGAGAAATACTGAATATCGTTTTTTTTAAAGTATTTCACAGTTTAAAATTGTCTTAAAAGATGAGAAAATATTCTCGTTCCCTTCAAGTTGAGAGACTTTCGATTAAATTTAGTCTCGCAATAGATTGCGTCGTTACTACAAATTGACAGGAGACAACATAGGACAACAAATAATTAACCAAGCATTCTCTCAGAAACATCTCAACCCCTTTGTATAACTGACAAAGCGTCTTGTTAATATTCCGTCCTGGTATCCAAATCTTCTGATGAAGCTTAATTGAATCTTAAAAGGCCTTCTTACATTCCACCCGCCGGAGGGTCCATTTCCACTTCGGAAGACAACAATCACTTCCTTATTACTGGCCAATCAAAAGGGAGATTCAGAACACGTATTCTGACAAATCAAATAACAGGCAGAAGAATGCGCTCCATTTTATTATATTTTGGTGCTGGAATGGTAAGTACAAATTTTATTTCCGTAAAATAATACTGTGAAATCCATTACGTTAACTATCTTGTCTCAGGTCTTGATATTCAGGGAGAAAGTTTTATATCATTAAGAAATCTTATAAATTGATTGAATATAAAATAGATTTAATTTATTATCATCACTTAATTCATATTGTGAGAAAAATAATCAACATTTGAATCGTATTACCCAAATTATAAAAACAGAAATGAAGTCTTACAATTTCAGATAAAAAATTGTCATCCTAAATATTGAAATAAAAAAATACCTCTAAAATATTTTGTAACTGAAATGAATCCAATTTTCAAGTTTTCAAGTCTTTAACGAAATTTTCATTCATATACATATCTTGAAAAATGTATTAAAAGTGTATAATTTACGTTAATATCCTTCGTAAATCTAAAACGGAACAGACAAATTGTGTATGGTTGGATCAGCGCTCAACCCTGCGACTGAATTGCTCGTCTCATTTCATCGCATTCTGTTCCATAAGCCCTGAAATGGAGTGGCCAATACCGTTTTTCAATATGCAGAGTATAAGAAGGTTACTATCGATAGAATATTATTAATAAAATATCATCAGAATATATAGTCTTAGCATCTAGAAATACTAAAATACAGTGTAAAACGTTTTGATACAGGAAGGTAGATCACGTACTCATTTAATAATGGCAGATGATATTTTTTTTTTGTAAACTCAGCCATTATAAGTTGTTTTAAAAGTTTATGTAATTGTTTGGCATCATTTAATTATTCATATGTTCATTTATTTAGTCGCTAGTCCCCTAAAACAAAACGTCCCAATACGGAATGTGTAGCACAAAAAGTGAATCTTCTCTGATAAAAGAAAGAACTTGGTTATGTGCTGGAAAATATCTCCATTTTTTAAGAAGGAAAGCGAGGGGTGATTCACAAGGTATTGCGCACGTCGATTTCCTTCATAAATTACATATACTTAATATATTATACCACTGTAAACTTAAGGAGAAGTGACATCCCTATATTGGTCTAAAACACGATCCATAGCAATCCGCAACGTTCCCCTTCTCCAGGAAAATGTAATAACCTTTGCGATTGGTGTAACACAAGAAAAAGTTAAGAACCTTCACTGTTCAATACTCTTAACATCTTGCCTATAGTCTCAGGTTAGCACCTTTGTATTGTCGTGTGTTTTTGACTCCTCAAAGAAGCGTTATGTAAAATATAAAAAATATATTGCTACGAAAGATTTGTGGAATCTGTGCGCCATTGGTTCCATGTACCTGCGACTTCTTTTATTATACAGCGGTCGCAGAAGTCGAGGAATGCTGGTCGCGAGATAGCGGTAACTGTTGGCAAGGGATTTGCACTTAAGGCTACTGGCTTTGTTACTGGCCAATTTGATTTCGTGGACTTAATGTTAAGCCTATGGAATTTCGACTACCGTTCTCAAATCTTTACTATTTGATCTATTTGAATGAAATAAAGTGCATCGGAAAGAGCAAAAAATAATGAAGTCTTCTGCAGAATTAATTTTTACCCTCCAATTTTTAAAAATATTCTTACCCAAATTTTAATGATTCGTGTGCGAGTTTTTCCGGTCTTTTAAAAACATTTTTATGAATCGGACGAAAACAGTAATTCCGCAGAAGCTTCCATTGTTTTTTGATCTTTTAAATACACTTTATTACTTTTAAATAGATTAAATAGTACAGATTTGAGAGTGGTAGGAATCCTTGGGATAAAC
This sequence comes from Nephila pilipes, assembly GCA_019974015.1. Classification (NCBI taxonomy): domain Eukaryota; kingdom Metazoa; phylum Arthropoda; class Arachnida; order Araneae; family Nephilidae; genus Nephila; species Nephila pilipes. Next base: position 35,590 of record BMAW01019956.1, read on the forward strand.
ATTACGTCCATGAAATCAAAATGGCCGTTAGACGGGAACAACGTCCAATTGAATAGAAATTTTGCACACACGCAGAGTACACGAAATTTCTTTTTAGTTTTAAATTTCTATACAAAATATAATTAAATTAATATAAGTAAAAAAACAAACATTTTAAATCGAGCTTTTATTTTAAGGTGGACTAAAAGGAATAAAAATATTTTAATGTAAAATAATATATAATTTATAATTATTTTGATCTCTTATATAAGTAGCTAATATACTCAATTCTACCTGGGTACCTTAATTAATCGTCTCAAGCTTTTATAAATTAAATATTAGTTTACAATCAAACAATTGATTTTCTTTTATCTTTTATTTCTTTCCTTAAAGATCCTTTTTTTACCTTTTATTTTTTTAACTCATGTTTCTTATCATACAGGAATTAAAAAACTCCCAATACATTAGATTGAGTGTTTATTATCGTCACACTTAGTAGCAACATTAGGGGTATTGGTGGAAGACCTCATAAATTTGAACCTCGGGTCAAGTGACGAGAACGAAACTGTCATCTTCCAATCCAAAATTCTACACACTGCCAACGGAAAGATTTGAAAATTCGACAGATTTGACGTGCCTCATCCCGGCTACAAAACGGATCTTTATTGGTTCTTGGACTTGATCGAATCAATGCCGGCCACGAGTTAAATAATATGAAAAAATGTATTGGTGTTAAATAGCTAATATAGAAAAATAACATTGGTGTAATTTTTAAGTAGTATTTCTTAACAAATCTTAAGCATCTTTATTTATGTTAACATAAGTTGCGAAAATAATATTTTATTGAAAAGATTATACTGTTAGGAGAAATCCAAACAAATATTTTTCTGGTTTCGGTTTTTTCTGGCTGATAAATATATTTCAGAATTAAAATATCTTTTATATATTTTAAGGATAAATTAATATTCAATTCATCTTTTATATATTTTAAGGATAAATTAATATACACAATACTGAAATTCCACAATATGAATAAATAAAAGAAACAAGTGCTTTGTTTCATTACTCATACATATCAAAACAAAAAAAAATCGAATTTCTATGGAATGATTGTACTATATTTAATACGATGTGAAATTCCGTCATGTACATTTCTTGGAATTTAATTTGTTTGCTCAAAAGTACAAGACAAGAATACGAAACTAATTTATGTCAATCTCTTTCGTACGAATTATTTTAATTACAACATAGGATAATAATGACTGTGTTGATGTGTGTCAATATTTGACACTAATTAAGAATAATGAGGAATGAAGTTTTAAAATTTAAACTGATATTTGCTTTAAATTAAGAGAATACATATTTTGGCATTATTTACTCATATTGAATATAGCATTATCTCTAACAGACAAATGATATATCGCGCAGAAATGTAACTAATTTAAATATAAACGGAAATATGTAAATATATTTCAATACATAATAATATTCGTAAGCTAGCTGTTATATTCGAGATTATCATTGACCTTAATTAATGCAACTTTTTTATAAATAATATCTATTAATTAAAGGAGTAACAGGAGTTTAATGCTGGGTGTTTCGCATAATTTAACAATTGTAAATCTTTGGAAGGGTTTGTGTTACGAGAAGCAAGCTATCAGGACAAAAAAAAATAGAATACGTGGAGATTCTAGAATGATAGTATGCACTATAAGAGGTATATGTACGTGATTACACATCAAAACAAACATTTTTTGTGGGACTTATCAGTGTTGAAAATGAAAGACACTAAATGGGGATTGTTAGTCTTAGGAAGTGTCTGTTTCTAGAAAGAACAAGAGTCGTTTTTATATCACAGGCACAAGAAATGTTCAAAAAGTACCTGTTTTTGTGTACGATTGGCATTGTTAAGACACGTTGGCGTTACTATTGTGAGTTGAAATCTGTTAAGTTATGTCCAAACTAATATGAGTTTGATTTGATGGTCGCTGATGATGAATTTTGGTCGCTGCCAAGTCGAGTTGCTGTCGTTATTTTGCATCAAGTTAATTTCTTCGCTGAGGTCTGGATACGTCATTATGTACCGGAAACTAAGAAACAATCAAAACAATAATTGAGTGACTCACTAATTATTAATGTTACGCTTAGAAGCAGTATGAGGGTGATTGCAATAATCCTCGTAATTTCGAAACCCCAGTCAAGTGAAGAGGACGACATGTGTGCTGACACCTCCATCTCGAAATTTCTACATCGTGCTTTCTGGAGAATATGGAGCTTCTGTAGACTTAACGTGCAACATCCCCGTTACACGGCGGGTCTTAAGTGTCATCAGGATTCGAACCTAAGACTCGACAGAAGAAAAGGTGGCAGCGGGTTTGTAGTCATGACAAGTAACCTACCACGGCCACATCAAAAGAATGATCTGACTCATTTTTTAAGTGTTGTTCCAGATTTGGAACCTATTTTACTGTTACTGAGATGAGTAGAATTTTAATTTATTCAGTTTCGAATGCGAGTTAATTAACGTTCCACATTTATAATAATAGTAATTTTTTGGATCATTATGAAAATTAAATAAAATCCCTTTAATTATACTTGATTGATTATTTATTGACTGATTACTTAGCGAATTTCAACGGATAAGATCCCAAGTAGCGAAACGAGACAGTTGCAATGTTTTAAATATAATTTAATTTTTTCTCCCTTCATTTTATAAGATATGTGTAATTACCTATGTGTCTAACGCAGCGTATTTTGTTTCATTTTAAATGCACCGCATGTAATGTCAAATTTAATCCATGGTATATACATTTAAAATTTTCTTAGTGTGTATTTGCTAATATAGTAATAAATTAATCCTGTAAGATATATGATATTTAAAAATCTGTTTAATCGAACTGATGACAGCTGCTATTTCTGGCATATTTGGTAAAATTATAAAGTAACTGCTAAATATGAATTCTAATTAAACATATTTTAAGATACAATGTTAACATATTCAAATTAAAAACGGAAATTTACTCCACATTCAAGCTTGATAATAATTAATTATTCATAAATGAAAATAATGGATAACTAACGCTAATATGATATTTTAGCTGCTTGTTCAGCCAATTTTCTTTCACGAATTATGTTTGGTCAATAAATCCTTTACGAACGCTTCTTCATACGCGTGCTTAAACCCATAATTATAACACTCTCGTATTATCCGATAAAGGCAGACCTAGTTCTGTAGCTAACACGACCGCAGTAAGAGAGTAGTCATAGTCGCAGGTTCGTGACCGGCATTGTTTTCGTCGAGTGGTTGATTCATGCCCTGATACCAATAATGACCCGCAGGGTTCTAGGGCTGCTGTACTTCATAACCCAAGTCCTCCCGTTACATGGTGTGGAAGTTTGAAGAGGAAGGTGCCAGATCAGAAGTGGTCATCGTCTTTTGACCAACGCTCAAAATTACGGAGTCCGTCGTCAATAGCCCTCGTGTTCCTTCTCAGTGCAAGGTTAATGAACAATCACAATCACTCCGTGACAAATACTAGTAGATCCCTTTTTCCAGAAAGTCCCAAAAATACCGTATTGTTGTATTTACAAAGAATTTTCAGAAATGTTGTGAATTTCTTAATTAACCTCGGAAATCAATTTTCTATCGGCTAATATAGTTTTTAATTTCCATCGCTAATTTTCAATGAACTTTTCTAGAGGAAATTCCAAATATAAATAACATTTACAAAATATTATCGGATATTGAATGTTAATAATAATAACATCTTTTTATATTTTCAAAAATTTACTATGCCATTCTTCAACGGCCATACATTAAGCAAATAATTCAAGAACTGCAATGAATGTTTTACCCCTGCTTAGTAACACTTGCGAACAATTATGTAAAAGTATAAACAAATTGAAACTGACACTAAAATAATTTAATACGTAAGTTTAATAATAATAATTAATTTATGAAAAATTAAAATAACTAGTATTTTTCGAAATTGATATTCCTTAATATTTAAAATGAATAATAGAACGGTTCAAAGTTATCAGCGTTCGGAATGGAAGAGGCAGAACTCACTGTAATATTGTCCATTGGTTGTTTTTCCTTTTTCTAAGAAATTCTCCAAGTATGAAGACCATGGCATCCCAAAAAATTATCATCATAACTCTTCCTACAAAATAGTCCACCTTCTTCATATTTAAGCAAATTCACCGGAAGGAACCCATTGTTTTGATTTTTGTCTCGATTTCGGTAGAAATGTTGAATCCACATATTATTGTTAATGACATCTTGACCCTGCATCATTCAAAACTAACCTATAAATTAGTGTCAAATTTGTTTTGCCACCTTCTAACAGATCACAGCTCTCAGTGTTAACCCTAAATATCATTAGCAGCTTAATCTTTTTTCAAAAAATTGTACATTTTCACTATCCCTGTACTTTAAACAATTCAAATTTATTTATTCTCTTTTTTAAACAAATAAATTAAATAAATAAACTCGAAAATTTTTTGTTTAAGATGAAAATTACTGTATTTTGAACATGCCGAAAAACGATAACTTATAAATCAAATAAAGTTATAAAATCGAAGTAATTCAAAAAATATGTTTAAATCATTTGTTTCTTCAATAAATGCATATCAGGATATGTTTATCAAATTAAAAATTCTTTTTTTCTCCTCCATAAAAGTCTAAACGTTAAAAACATGTCCTAAACACTATAAAATTTCAAACTTGGAATAAAACATTTTGCAAAAGTACAGTTACGCTACATATTTAATACATATCGCATTTACAATGCAGAATATTTCCCTTTTAAAGTGAAAAGCAGAAATTATGTCCCCCTTATATTCTATAGGTTTGAGATTTTAGGTGACTTTGTAGTGTAGTTTTGAAAGAAAATACATTTCCATAAATTCTAGATTACTTTTGAAAACTTCTGGAACCTTTTCGAAAAATAGTAAATCAAATTTTAAGAGAATTCGTAAGTGTCTTATTATCAGTGATCCTTATTTAAATGATATTGTATAATTTATTTCCCTAAAATTGTAAATTGCAATTTAAGTACATTTCTATATTTTAACCAATTAAAGGGGGGTAAAAAGTATAAATTTACTTAAAAGAAGAAATAACAAATAATTACAAGTTTAAATTTAAAAAAAATTATTTTTAAATTATTATTTTTATTCTTCTATGAGAGTTTATAGTAATGTTTCATTAAAAAGAGCAGAAGCAAAATTAGGAAGTTAAAAGAATCACAACCACCTATAATATTTAATTTTTAAGAATAATTAACTTTAGAACAAGTTTTTGGTAAAAATTTAATTCGAATGTAAATGAAAAAATGTAACAAAACACACATTTATACA
>BMAW01019956.1:52325-105282 GCA_019974015.1 Nephila pilipes
CATTTATTAATATTATTTTAAATTAATATATTACATATATACATATTTAATATATATATATAAAATTAAATTAATGATTATTATTATATATTAAATTTACTCTATTATTATTTAATTAATTATTATTAATTTAATTAATTAATTAAACTAATATTGTTTAATATATTTTAATATCTTGAATTATATTATATATATTACTGTTATTTTAATTATTATTATAATTATTATTAATATATTTTATTATTATTATTATATAAATATAAATATAAATTTAATATATATAAAATTTTATATATAAGAGAGATATATATATTATATAATAGAGCAAATTAATAATATATATATAAGTATAATATAATATATATATTATATATATGCCAGCACTCTTTAACAATCTTTTTATTTTTCACCATTTATCATAAAAGGGTCCTTATTTTGTTCTCTTTCTTAGTGGGGATGGGAATTAATTTATGACAGCTCTTTTAACAAAACCAAAGATTTAAAATGACCCATTAACTGACACCCCAACATGGAACCGCTTTTCATCGTTCTGTAAGACGTCAGTAAAGATGGCAGAGGCGAGTTTTCTCCCTATCAGAAAATTGAGTTGAAATGCCACTGTTCCCAAGGTTAATCACTGGTTCTACAAAGCGTGAAATACAACCTCCAAACAAATAAAAACACCCAGTTGAAAAATAAACTTTTTTGTAAGCAATGAGGGCCAATGTATTTTTCAACCATCGATGTCCATCAAAAGTCTAAAGATCTAGAGAATTTAGCAAAAACTTGTACAAATATTATTACTCAGCATACACCTAGAAGATTCAGGCATCTGTATATCGGAGTGAGAGCCTCCTAACCCTCTTCAAGAATGTTTTGCCAGAGATCTGATGCACTTGTACTTCTGTTCAGATGTCAGAGTCTAACAATAAATAACTGCAATGATAGTAGTCCATATTAAACTCAACAAGCAAGACTCCTTTTAATCCCAAAAACTGGAACCAAAACCTTTCTACAGTTGAATGCTTTATTTGAATATACTTGCATTCTTATTCCTTCCATCACGTTGGCTATTCACTCATCTTTATACTGTTCACACCATTTACTTTGAGCACTCTCTAAAATTTTTCATATATTCTCTAACTAATTTTCGGAGACTGATCGATCTATCTCTTTGCTTGAAGTTAGGAAATTGAATAACGCCCAAAATTGCATTTCAGGGGAGCATCACGAAAATTACATGATTTGCGTGCTTACAGTCCTTAAAATGGGGATTGCGTGGCATATGAAACTATAGTTAGATATGCGCAGTCACCTCTGCGCCTCTCCATTTCTACCATTTGCTATCGCTTAACAACTCGATCTGAGTTTAAAATCATGACTGTCGTATAAAACAGTTAGCAAAGAGAAGAATTCTTGGAAACGCCGACTAACTGTAACTAAATTTTTCCAATAGATGCTTCAGTTCTGGAATTTTTGATTAGTTTTAATTTTTTCATTTTCATGTTTTTCCTATGTCGTTTCTGTTATTTTATTTCATTTCCATTTACAAATTTATTTTATATTTGTTTTACTTTTGAAAGAAAAGAAGATTTTACTTTTACAATTAATAACATATTGATGAATATTTTTTGGCCAATGAGTTGTCATCATAATGAGATAATTTTATATAACTAAGTCACCTCGAAAGTCCAATCATAATGTAAATATCCCAGTAACCTAAGTTCATTTATTACCTTTTATTAGAAAATTCTCAGCGATCGTCTGCAAGTTACTTCATTGTATTTAGCATGAAAAATCTGAAAATTTTACCTAATAAGTTAATTTTAGGAATAATAAAGTTTGAGATTTACTTAATTCTCAAGAAAGTCGTTTTATTCTTTCTCATAATTATTGTTAAACTTACTATTATATTAAAATGAGCATCAGGAAAAGAAAGAATTTGAGTCAGAATAACTTTGAAGGAAAAACTTAATTTTTCCATTGACAAACATCAGAAAAATGTATTTACATTAATGTATCGCGTATTGAGAATGCGAGGACAATAGATAATTGATATACAGACATCAATTTAATTTTCTTTATATCTTCATAGATATCCTAAATTCAAACATAAGCATTCTAACAAATCATTCTTTTTCTTAAATCATAGGAAATAGTCTTTAAACATAACCCTTTGTAAAAAGCATAAATTTGAAATGTAATATCATCTAAAAAGTATACTTTTTGACTTTTTATAAAATTAAAAGTATTCCTTTACTAATAATGGTTTAAAATTTAATTAAGTATAGTTTGTTGAATTGTACCCTTAATACAAAAACATGCTTTCTTCAGATTTTTGGAAAAGAAAGAACTGAGTGCGTGAATATTATGCTGTGAGATTGATATTTCAGTTCAAATGGTTAACATTTTTCTTTGACTCCACAATATTTCTTTTTAAATAAACTACATTTTGTATTTCTATTTATATTTATTTTTGATTTAAATTAATAACATTTTTCTGACAGAAACCTAGTTCAAATCTTGAAATTTCTTTAAAAGTCACCTCCTTGTATAATTTTGAAAATCAGTCTCAATAAAATACTCTTAGACTTGTTAATTGTTTTCAAATTATATTCAAAAATATTTTGTGGAATTTAATTATTTTGTACACATTCTCTAGATTCTAAATTAACTGAACAAACATATTTCTTTAAATCTTCCTAGTAATTACTGACAAATTATTTCAGTTTGGTTGTATGAAAAGCCTGAAACAAACACAGATATTAAAAGCTTTAGTTCAATTTAATAGTTACTGCAAGATGGAAAATTTAAATTATCAGTCCCCACGTGAATTTAACACAGCGATCCTTAAGTGATCACAATAAAAGAGGAAAAGATAACCTCCCGAGCTTGTTTGGAGAAAAATGACAAAAATCAAGGCAAAAGCAGAACCCACTTTCCTGACGTCGATATATAAGAGATATGATCTCCCTCAAGTAATCCCTCAGGTTATTTATTGAAACCACTTCAAAAATAGATTTCTCCCAAAACGAACAGATCCTTCAGCCGCCCTCCTCAAAAACTAATAATACCTGAACTGGTCCATTCCAGGACCTCTGCCAGCTTCTCGGGAACGCATTCCTGGAAACTCTTCTCCCACCAATGAATGCCCGCAAAGTGCCGATATTCTCCTGAATTCTTCAAAACAACCAGTTGATTCTGACTGGCCTCCTTATCTTTCACCAAGCGGCGAATAAAGCTAAAAGTGAAAGTATACCATAACTGCAGATTACCAGGCTCTCCTTAATCTTCCATCACTTTCTCTAATATCCTTTAAATGATTTCAGTACCATCTGCCATTCATAAGATGATTGTTTCCAGTAAAACCATAATTCCTCAGAAAATGTATTACGATTCAATATGTACGTCAAAGCCAACACCAGAAAAATGTATTTGGGGGTGGCTCATTTCTCCAAAAGAAAACTACCCACTACTTCGAGCATGAATGAATTAATGGATCTTGAAATTAAATAAATTGACCATAAATACTAAACGTACTTCCACTTTCCTTCTTCCACCTCAGTTAAACAGTGCAACCCATCCAGCCACAAACACATCGACGGATTTTAATTCAACTTCCGAAAGTTGTTCATATGACTAAAAAGAGAGTTCTTTTTTATTAGTAGTGGGCTGGATAGAGCCTTCAAGAGGGACAGAGAGGGTCCATAAACCGTAATTGGCCCAATCCTAAATCAAACCTTTAAAATAGATTATTTGAATTGATTACATTTTTTTTCTTCCTTTACTATCATTATGTAAATAGTCACTAGTGAGCACAGTCCTTAATGAATTCAGACCAGGGAATAACCTTACTTGTGTTTATTAGTATATTAAAGCATTTCAATCCAAACAGTACTCTCGGAATTTAGTTAGGTGATCTTATAACTATTTCATTTTCAAATTCGTCAGGGAATTTTGGTCTCTTATGTATATTAGTAAAAAGGAATGGCTTGAAATTTTATATTTTCCTATTTTCTTTCATGTCACAGAAAGATATCTTATTTTTTAAAAACTAAAATTAATTGTATTGAAAAATGTTTAACAAAAAATTAAGATTTATGTAGCAAGTTAAATATTTCATACTTTACCCAAATGTTGACCATAATGTTGTGTGACCATAATTGTATTCATATCCATTAACTTTATGGCTTGAAAAATTAAAACAAGACAAAAAGAGAAATAAACATGTAACAATTTCTCTACCTGAACGTCCGATTGATAGTAGCTTATAAGTATATATAATAAAGTTTTAAAAAATGTTTAATGAAAATTCAGCATATTATAAAAATATTTCATATCATTACAAAGAATTCATTTAAATTTTGCGACTTAAAACATGCATCACATATGTCTATTGTTAAGATTTACACCTTCGAATTGCGCAGGAAATTATATTTATTTACTAATATTATGATTATAAACAAAATTAAAAACAGTATTTTGAGTTTTTTTTTTTTATTTAAATCTAATTGTATTATTTGTATCTTGGAATATCACTTCATCATATCAATTATTTTTCAAAAGCCTATTTTTTAATTTCTTGGTATTTAAAGTACAAATATACGTTTACAATTTTATACATGAATTTTAAAATGTTTCATTCAACGTACAAATTTAAAATTCGAAATTAATCTCTTTTTCAGAATTAATACTGAATAAATTTCCATTTTCTTGATAGGGACATAAATAAAAAAAAATGTGATTCTATATTTTTTTTCTACAGTCTCATATTTGCTTGCATATGTAATTTACTTTTAGATTGGAAACGTAGAGTTGGTTTTTATAATACACGAAAAATAATTTTAATCCGATAAAATTAAGTTTCTTTTTTTTCTATACTACATGTTTTTTCTTCAATTTTCAATTAATTAAGTGAAGATAAAACGAATTTTTGAAGGTATTTGTATCGACCCCCCCCCTTAAAAAAACACGTTTCCTAGGCTTTTCTGATGTAAATTAATAAGGCTGATGATCCTTATATAATGTTTCTATAATTAATGGTTTATAGGACAATGCCTTATAATATTGTATAAGAACTTGCTGTAAACATTCTTCTCTGGTTTAAAAAGGATCTTCTTCCCTCAAAATTCCTTACAACCAATTAATAGATTTGCATAATTATTGTGATTACATAATATTCGTTAAATTAATAATGTTTCATTTTCAATCTTATAATTTATGAGAAAATGTCTTACATTCTAAAAGTATTTTCGCACGTTCAATTATTTGTATTTGAACAACTGATTTTACTAATATTTGAGGAATATTATTACAGAAATCAAGCAATTATACTCAATATTTAATGTTGTATGAAATGTGCTACAGCTTTTATAACTTTTTCTATAAGCTTTCAAGGATATAAGATTAAGAATACAATAGTAAAAAGGTAATTAAGTTGTTAGTTATTGCAGTACAGTTTTTCCTACATAAACAGTATTTTTAAAAAAAAAAATGCAAAAATAATAAGTATGACGTTCGTAAGTGATGGTAGGAAATTAAACTTAAGGGAACACAGTAACTGAATGCAATGTTTTAAAATTAATTATTTATAGGGGAAAAAAAATTTCTTTCTTTCCGGCATTTTATGTGAAGTTAGCCCTTTATTACCATTCATTTCTAGTCTTGTATACGATATGCTGTATTATAAAGTTTGCGTTCAAAACACCTAAAGTGTAAGTTAGAAGATTATAAAAATATTCATGTACCATTGTTATTTTTATATGCGCATTATCTACGGTATTCTATTATTATTACTTCAAGTGCAAGGTCTTGTACTTTTCCGTTTTTCCGGTGAAAGTTTCGGCGACAGTTTAACAAACTAGTAATATAAAAACTTTTCAAAATGAAACAAATAATTATCATAAAAAGAATGATCCATACATTTAAAATTATTTTCCTTTACTAAAGAGATAAAAAAAATATTCAATATTTGGCGATTTATTGATTTCTAGAGACTAACGGAAAAGTGCCTATGTTTTTGTGAACAAGCTGATCCGTAATTCAGCCGACCTCTTAAATTCGAAAAATGTCCAAAAATTCTTGGCTTACGTACAGAAATGTACGATATTTGTTTGTTTTAAATCAACTTCGAGCGCGATGTTAGAGATAAACTGGAAATTTCATGTTTTGAAGGTCCTTTTTCGTGAGCTGGCAAGATCAGAAAGATGATTAATTAATTTCTCCGCCCTCATACAACTAGCAAGTTAGGCACAAAGGGGATTGTCAGCGTCTGGCGCAAGTTACTATTTGATCTCATTCATCAGACAAAATAATAGATCCCCTGTGCGATTTATAGCATGAAAAGGTGATTGGGTCGCTGCAGATTGTCGAAAACAGATGTAGTAATTAATTGCTTGTGAAGGTCAGGATTACACAACAAGGTTATTTCTGAAAGACCTTTGGTATCTGAATAGAAAAATAAATCATACTTCTAGGTATTATTTTCGGGAAAGGAATAGGCATGCAACAATTTTTAGACAAAGTGCGATTTTATTACCTCTACAATCTCATATTTGTCGTCTAAGTAGTTAAATCCCTGGCTACTGATTTCCAGAAAGAATGTGACTTCAAAAATTATTCTGTTTTATATATATATATATATATATATATTTTCGGAGAGTTAAGAAATAAATATTTTTTGACTAAAATTGACTTTTTTATATAGATTTAAGGTGATGAGAGCTATACCCTCAAAACTTAAATTTCAGATGGTATGATAATATACAATGATTTTAGGAGTATGTTTTTCTATGTGCTCCCCAATTAAGGATATCCCGAAAATCACAAGAAAATCAAATTTTGCGATCTTTCAGTTGCCCACCGGAATCGGGGATAAACACAGACAAAGGGCTGAAATTGTTTATTTTTGTACACATAAATGTATTTCCTTTCATACTTAATGATAAATGCGTCTTTATAAGAAACATGCAATGACTGAAGGACTAGGAAGATAAACATGAGCTACAATTTCTCATAATTTTATAATTATTGTGTATGTGTGAGGGAAAATTAAGTTGTATGGTGAGGGAACCGAATATAATTATGCTCCGCCGAAGGATATGTACATATAATCTAGACGCTAGAAAAAATGGAATGAAGGGAGGTAAAAATTGGATGACACAAAATACGAGGGGCTTACAATGAAACAAAATCACTAAGGAACATGAAAATAATTATTATTATAATTGTGAATATTAACTAACAAAATATTATAATTCAAATTTCTACTTAACTCATTAACAGTATAACCGGTTCTAAGTTAGGAAGTAACCCTTATAACTTATGCCTGATTAAATATCATTTCTTAGATAATCTCTTAATACAGGGGTGGGCAGCAATTTTGGCACTTAGTCACTTTAAGTAACTTTAAGTAAGTCGAAGCAGGAGTTAGCGACAGGCTGCCCCTTTTTAAATGATTACATTCAACTACACTCTATAACGAAAAATAACGACGCATCCACAAGGAATTCTCCGATAAAGAGAAAATTGGCGTATAGGAAAACTATGTACAAAATAGGAAATGATCAAAAATTTCAAAAAAATTGAATGATTTATTTCAGAGTTACATAGTTACAAAATAACGAGCTCAATAACGTGTTGGCCCTCCTCTAGCGTGAATTTAATCTGCTTTGGTGGCATGGAGTGTTAAAGCTCCCTAAGGGTCTCCAGCGGTATTTTTGCCAAATTTGTTCCAATTGACGGGCTAGGTCATCAACATTCCCTGGCAGATGCAGTCGCCTTCTCATTATATCCCAGACATGCTCGATTGGAGAGAGATCAGTCTGGCCAAGGAAGTGTTTGACAAGCAGTAAGATAGTTCATAGCAACATGTGCCGTATGTGGTCTGGCATTATGTTGCTGAAAAATAAGGTCAGGATACTGCAAAAGAAACGGTAGCAAAACAGGTCTCAGAATGTCGCCGACGTACCGCTGCGTTGCAAGTGTGCCTCTAATGACGACCAAAGGGGTCTGGCTATCAAGGGAAATGCCACCCCAGACCATAATTCCTGGTTGAGGGCCAACATGGAGTGCAATATTGAAAGCAGGATCGGCACGCTGCCCTGGGAGTCTTCAGAAACGTCTTCGATGATCTTCAGCCCATAGCTGGAAGCAGAATTCGTCGCTAAAAACTATACGTCCCCAGTCAGCATCATTCCAACCTGATCGAGCCAAGCACCACTGTAATCTGGCTCAACAGGGTACAGACGTCAATGGTAGGTGGCGTAGCGGTTGGTACGAGCACAGACTTCGCTCTATCAGCCGTCTGTGGATGGTCATGGTGGACCTTCTTGTGCTGGTCACACGTCTGATGGTTGATAACGATGAATCAGGCAATGTGACAGCCGATCTGACAATCACTCTGTCCTCCCTACCTTCTGTGGCCCTAGGTCGACTTCTATCGTCATGAAATCTGCTATTGTCCATCCATTCTTGCCACCATCTTCCAATCGCCACGTCGCTTCGACTCATATGACGAGCGATTGTCCGATTTGGGCAACCTGCCAATTTCAATCCAATGATAAGATCTATTTCAAACTCTGACATGCGCTCGTAATGAGCACGAATCCTACGGCGAGACATTTTTTCAGTTGTTCCAAGATATCCTAAATTGCAATGCAACAGAAAATTTGACCATCAGATTGAGAATCGATTCTTACATACACCTGCTGAATGCGCAGATCCGATGCGCTGTAGCTCTAGCTTTCCATTCATTGGACACCAATTTCCAATTGTTTGAATGTTTGGTCCAAATGTCTTTGCATCCGTGATTTCATTAAAATTGAGCATTTCCTTTTTGGTGCGTCGTTCTTTTTTTTTTTTTTTTTTTTTTTTGTTATAGAGTGTAGTTAACTTTGTATTTCAGAAAGCTATAAATTGTACCGAAAAAAATCAATAATTATAAATTAAGTAAAATAGTGGCATTTTTACTAAATTTTTTTATTGTGTTAATTTCATATCATCCATAACTGCAATTGCATTTAATGTTAAAATGTTTAATAAGATAAATGTATCCTGTCACACAATTATACAATTTTTTTAAAATCAGGGCTGAGATCACTTCTTGATATTCTCGTCACAACAAGCAAGATAATGACTGTGATAGAGTCTCTATATTTACTCTTGTTGATCTTCAAGCAAGGAAAAATTTGTTCACAAATATTTGACTCAAATATAATGAACATCTTCCTATCAAATTTCTTCATACATGGAAATTTTTCAGTAAAAAAGATGGATAAAAATCAAATAATGTAACATCATTCAACATATATTTCACAATGTGATCCGACTGCATGTCAGTAAGTTCAAGCTGCAGCTCTTCAGGTGCTGAGTCAACATTAATAGTGGTGGGATAAGAGAACGAATTGAATTTTGGCTCAATTTTCTTAAGCTCCTAAATTCTTCTTATAATAGATGAATTCTTTCCAAACTCTATAGATGATCTTTAATCTTAGCGAAAATATTATCAAGTACTTCTGTTCTCCTCTAACACAGGGAAATAATAAAAAAATACTTTCTCTAGCTTATCTTGTGAATAGACTTAGTTTTGCTTTGAATGACTTTAAGTACGGGATGGAAATCTCGATTCAATTAGGACTTTTCTGATTGTCTTGGCGGATCACAAAAAAAAACTTACCAGGCCTCTATTTACCCACCCCTGACTTAATATGTTCTTTCACCAATATCGTGTGCACAACAAACTCGCTAACCATCTCTTTCCTCTCAGCACTTTAATACATCCGATCTCCCTATTTGATTCATCATACCTCCCTATCTCTTATATAATCCTCTATATATAACAATGCTGATTTACATACGTCACAGGCTTTTCACAACGAGAAGTTTTCAAATCAAATAACATCATAAGTAGTCCAAAAGGTTGATTGCAGAAGGAAACAAGCGAGAGCCCATTACAAAACATGACTTCGAATTTTGCACATAATGCTTCATTCAGATTTGTCTTTAACCTTTCAGGGCTGCACATTTTAAAACAGATGACATATTATTAAATTGAGAGATTGATTGAATTTAGAATTAGATTAATTCATAAGTACATGAATATATTTTTTCTCTAACTTGCATTTTTTTTCCATTTTCCGTTTGGTGAATAACAGTCTCTTCAAATATAGCCTTATTTCTGTTGTACTTAACAAGAAGACCGTTTATAAATATGTTTTTTGAACAAAGTAAACAAATTATTTCAAAATTTGTGATTATTTTGATTCTAAAACTATTTGAGAGAGTAAACGGAATAAAAATTCAGCCGTCGAAAGTGAGAGAGTTGCTGACTTTGGTTGCCAGTGGCTTTTTTGAACCCTGTTCCATTGGGTTAGAAGAAAAATTGACCGGTCGCTTTTTTTCAGCGCTTTTACAACCAGACTAAAAGAGACGTCCCGTTCCGACCAATTAATAAGGCACTTTGATTTACGTTGTAGCTTTTAACCCTTTTAGGACAGCACGCCTTGAAGTTGGAAGCTCCCTAGGGATGGAAGGGAATCGAAAGGAACTGTCGCACGGGCTGGTGGGTTTGTGTCGATAAGCCCAACTTAAGAAAAATATCACAAAAATAAAGGTTTTCGTCCTAATGTTATAATTTTTGGTAAAATTTTAAAATATTAATTAAGCTGTTACACTTTTTAAAATTAGCATTTTTAATAATCTTTTTCCTTTAATTTACAAGAAATTTTTTATAAAGAAGTGCTTACTTTAGAAATGATATCCAGAAGCGCTATTTAAATTTTTCCGAAGTTTTACCGACAAAAAAAAATCAATAAACTTTAAAATTAATAAAAAAAATATACAAAAAAGTCTATTTACAAGAATTAATTTGGAGACCGAGTGTGATAATTCTCGAAGCGTGGAGAACCACAAAGTCCTGTTTTATCCTTTTCTGACAAAATGTCCGCATCAGAATCCTAAGAAATATTCTTTTCAAACCTTTTAGAAAATTAATCACACTCTCATAATTAATTGGCACGTCAACCATTTGATTATATTCGTCTGATAAACAACGATTTTTCCCATTTATAAACAGGACTCAAGGCTTTCTGAAAAAAGGGAAGTAAAAGAAATACATCCAAAAGCAACGCAAAGTGAAACACTAATGACGGTACAGCTCTAAAAAGAAAGAAATAAGAAATACATAGCAAAAACCTATAAAAAAACATTTGGTGTAAAACCAAAAACACGAATGTACATCTCATGGAACTTTAAAGAGCCGAGTTCAGTTTGTTTACATTACGCTTTCCTTCCTCTCCCACAACAGCTGGTGAGGAAAATACTGAATTTAGACAGACTGTGAGAGATCAAACTGAAGATCAAGATCCTAAAACTACTATTCAGTTCAAAAGTAACGGAAACAGGGTGCCATCTGGAGATATTTAGAAAATTTTTCATCTTGGAATGTAAATACGAATTGTTAAGTCCCTAAGACCACTCTCTAGTGATGCGTATTTGGCTCGTTCGGCCATGAACGGCAATCGACAGTGATAAGTACATGGTTCGTTCGTCCCGAAAGGGTTAAAGAGAGCCTCTGCAAGGGGAAACCATCAATTTGTATATCTTGCTCTTTTATTTTCAAACCCCATGATATGATGATTTAGACTACAATTTCAATTTACAGTAGAGTAAATAGTATAGTGCGACTTTCTTTGGTAAAATCAGGATTCGATCCCTCGACTAACTATGGATCTCTTTAATTCTACATAGCTGACAAGATACTCTAGTTAGAAATACTTTATTTCATACATTTAGCTTACTTTTCAAAAGAAAAATATCTGCTAAATGTGTATAATACTTATATTTGAAATATAAAAAACAATTATCAAAGAGAGAGAGAAAAACATTGCGAATAATATGCAATCCTACAAAGTGAGTAAACATATAACTACATATAGAAATAATTTTTACTCTTACCTAACTTTTTAAATGATTATTTTTCCGTCCACTTCAAAATTAAAACTATTTAAAAAATTAATTGGTTTTCATATAAATTACATTGAATAATTCAGCATATAAATTAAAAGCTCCTTCATCACTGTTTATTTTATATTTTGCTACGAGTGTAATTTTAATGGATTTGGTAACAATTTATTTTTTTATGGATTTCATATAGATTTCACTATTTTATTTTATATTACTGACCATAAATCATTATAGATGTAGCTATGAATTATGGATATTACTATTTTTGAAGTTCTTCATTAATCAGTATATATTCTCGAAAATGTTCATGATTTATTCATTAGCGTGATTAAGTCTATAATTTTTTTTATCATAATTTTTTGGAAGAAAGTATACGTTCATTATTTCTTTAGAAGAATAAAAAATTCATTTTAGAGAGGGGATCACTCTTTTTTAAAACTTCTTAGTTAAAAAAGATGCTGACATTTTTTTTTCAAAAGCATGCTCAGTCATGTTTGAATGCTTTGATAGGCAGACAGAGACACTCTCGCTCTTTTGCAGCGTTTTGTGAAGCAGGAAAAAAAACACCTTCAAGCACAAAAACTTTTTAAAACTTGCTGATTAAAAATATTTTAGTCTACTAAAAAAAATTTCCTTGAGGCCTTTTTGGATTATTTTCGATTAATACTTTCGGAAAAATTAAAATTAATTAATATTATAATCTTATTTTTTTTTGATGCATTGCTTTTTGAAATTTTTTTTAGGATTAATACTATGATATATTGTAAAGTAATAAAAAAAAAAAGCCAAGCTTATAAAAAATTAAGAAGCAATGCAAGTAATAAAAGCAGAAAATAAAACGAAATAAAAATGTGGAAAATAAAATAAGATTTACAAAAATTTATAAATGAATAATTGACTAAACAAGTTAAGAAGATCTGTATGCAATGCCTGAAGATAAGTAAAACAAGATTTTTTTGAAGCTTATATTTCTAAGAATCTAGAATCTCTCTTGAACGTATTTCTTGAGAATCCAGAATCTAACAACTTTTATCACAAACAGTATATTCTGTAATTTAATGTAGAAATAATAAGATAACCAAGAGATAATTAGATTTTGATTTAAATCAGAATAAACAAGAGAAATATCTATAAATTCCCATTGTAAAATTAGGAATTATACTAGCTCTTCAGTAGTTATTCATGGTATAATCAGATTGCATTTTTTGTCAGTACATTGATCATTTTTATTTTTAAGAGAGGTGAAAATATAAAATTTTATTTTTACTGTACCATCATTTTTCTGTTTTGTATTATATTTTCTGTTCTGTCTGCAGCTTTAGTTTTAATTTGATTTAAGACAGGGTGTTGCCAGTCTTTACTATCGCTTTCTTAAGAATACATTCAAAAAATCCCACTTCCTCTTCAGTTGGCTCATTGTATAATTATATAAGTCATTTAATTCTTTTAATCCCTTATACTTTTCATTTTTTAAAAATAAGAGCGGTATTTAATGCATAAATTATTTATTTGAAATTTATTTTTGCATTTTATTTGCAAAGATCTACAATCTTCACCTTTGCAAAAGCCGCAGACAACTAACTAGCCATGCTATGGCTATCAACGAACTCTGATATCTATCTATATATATGTATGTATATGTGTGTGTATGTGTGCGTGCTTGTGTGAGATAAATCCGTATTTTTATTTTATTCCTAACTTTCACTTATTTCTAAAACCACTCAAAGTTTATACACACACTAACAACCTTCGTTGATAGAAATTAATACATTTTTATTGTATAATATATTCTAAAAATTTTGTTATAACGATAGATGTCTTAGTATAAAACCTTGAAATTTGTGCGCCAATTCGCAATATTGGTTCTGTTCTCTTGGCTTCTTTATATTCTTTTCTATTGGCTCAGCTTATCTTAATTTGATACCACTTCCATTTTTATCATGTGAATTTGTCAAATTTAAAATATCCTAACTAGGAATAACTTGTATTCCTTCAAATATTTATGTAGTTTTACCTATATACTTTACTTAGCATGCTATAAAATGTACACTAAAAAGATCTAAAACTTTTTTTAGGAAATCTAATAGCATTCCGAATCAATCAATGTATATAAACTATTTGTGGAATTCCAATGCCTTAAATTTATATATAAAATCAAGAACGAAACATTTGAAAAAAATCACTTAAAATTATCAAAACTCTGATGAAGTATTTAGTCAAAAATTATTCCTCGACATTGTTCCTGAAATGCCGTCAGAACAGAATTCTAATCTACATTAAATATGAGAAGTAATTTTATCTCACGTACTATTCTAAAAATTGTGTTCCCTTCATAATTATTGATATTACTATTGATGAATATCTTTTCTGAAAGCCAAATTTTTGTAATGCGGAAGAAAATCAATAGGGTATTGATATAAAAATGGTTGATATTGCGAGGGCTTTACTATACATATTCTCCCCTCGTCTTACAACCAATGCGACTTAAATCCACAAAACTTTTACAGTTCTAGGTTGTATTTGTGTTTATAGTTCGTATAATAGAGTACCTACGTATTTTTTATATTTTGTGTCATAGTTATTCGTGTATACATCGAACTTCAGTGTCTTATGCTCAATTTTTATAACTCGTTTAAACGAAAATAATGTTGAAAAATATAAGAGTCTGCTATACGACTTAAAACCTGTTGGCCCTAGTGGTACTCGCTCTTAAATCGAAACGACGCTGTATAATAGGAGCATATGTAAAACTTTGTTTAATACATTTAATATAAACTGTTGAGATAAAACACGTAATTACTCTCTGATTTTAGAGAATGGAAAATTAATTGTATACTGATTAATTACTCTCGCAGCAAAACATTTAAATGTTATTTTGTTATTTTATACTGCAGTATGAATCGTATGTAGTATGTGCTGTTTTTAATATGTATTGTATACAATTTGTATCATATGCATTATGTATTGTATGTAATTTGCATTCTATGTTGTATACGTTATATGTATTGTGTGTTGTATGTATTGTATGCAGAATGTATTTTGGGTTGTATGCACTGTATGTAGTGTATATTGTATGTTCTATGCATTGTATGCAGTATGTATTGTGTTGTGTGTGTTGTATGCGGTATATAATGTGGGTTGCATGAGTATGTATTATATATGTATTGTGTGTAGTATGTGTGTGTTGTATGTATTACTTGTATTGTATGCAGTGTGTATTGCAGTATGTTCGGTATTTGTATAGACCAGATGTGATTGAAAAGTAAGAAAGACCATAGTTTTTTTTAAATTTATTTGTTACTCATTGTCACTAATCATGTTTCTCCTCATATCTACGTGCATCCTACGTAGATCCTACGTGCATCTTACTACATATGTATCAACGTGCAAGTGTGACGCATAATCTTTTTTGACACAGTTATCAATACTTTCATTGCACTTTCACTTTCAAGTAGCAAATCAGTAAAAAGGCCATTGGAAAAGAATTTCAATGATTATTGTGGACACCAATCTTCAAAGTCAGCTTTCTCCTCCTCATCAGAACAAAAATGATAAGCCTTAAGGCGTTCTTAATTTTCAGAATGAGGTAAAAACCGTAAGGCGTAAAGGTCGGATGGAATTATGCTCATTGTTTCAAACACATCTCCATGTGGGTTACCATCTTTTCAGCTCTCAGCCCACCAACGACACCTGGGAACAATTTGCTTAATGAATAACGTTTAGTTATATCCATTAAAGTCTTAGGAAAAAGAAAAAGTCGTAAGAAATTAATGTAGGGTCGAGTGATGCCTTATCGATAAATCCATAGATAATGCATCATGATTCTATGGACCTCATCAATCTATGTATTCACGATGCCTTATGCCAACATGTCAACAGGAAATTGTACAAGTTAGTGCAGTCGCTGTGATGGTATGGGATATGTATAGTTGGTATGATATGCATCATCTGATATATATAGAGGTGACCATGACATTTGATAGGAAAATAAGCATACTGTCTGATCATTTATACCCATTCATGTCAAGGTTTTTTCTGATAGATTAGGACAATTCTATTAGGATAGTGTGACACCTTATATGTCGAGAGTTGCTCTTCTGACTTTACACACTTCCGCTAGCCATCTAAATCTCCAAACATGAGTACTATTGAACATATCTGAGATGTCAAGCAACGTGTTGTTCAGAAGATATCTCCAAAATGTCAAACTCCTATAGATTTGTGGACTTCCTTTCAAGATTCATAGAATGAATTGCTTCCAGAATACCTTCAGACATCATTCAAATCCATGACACTTCGCGTTGCGACACTTTTGCAGTCTCGGAGGCTCAACACCACGTTAAATAAATTTGCCCTTTTTATCAGATACTTACATGTTTTCATTTGACGTTCCATTAACTTATATAATTCGTTTGTTTTCTATATGGCATCTTTCATTTCAACTTATATGTAATTAAAAATAGAAAAGAAAATAGTTTTCAGGGTATTTTAGAAGCATTATGAAATTAGATTAGTGCGAAACCCCTTCCAGAAAGATAGGAAGAAATACAAATCTGATTAACTATAAAACGGTATTTCTAAAATAATAATTTCCTTAAAGATCCTCATCAAATTATTCAAATTTATTGGAAAAAACTGAAGGGATTTTAAAAGCATGTTTTCATAAATAAAACGTATTTTAAAAGAAAGAAATTTGTAATTAATTTTGTACGAATGTACAATTGGAGTATATACCATAGCTCCTCCATAATTAATTTCATTGTGATTGCTATTTAAACTTCCTCCATCGAGTTTGTATATTTTAGTTAATTCTAATTATTTTATTTTGTTACATAATTAATCTTTATTTAAGAAAGCATCTTGAAGAAAGTTTTCTTAAACTTTAATTAAATGAGAGAAACTGTATTCTTTTTACAAAAAAAAGTACCTTAAGAGAGAGAATAAATTTAGCTAAATTAATACATTGTCCTAGAAAGCATGTTTTAAAGTAAATAACTGCAACATATGTCACACGTAGTGTAACGTTCTATTCCTATAATACATTTGAGAGAATTAGAAATAATAATAAACATAAGAACTAAAACACTGTATGTAATAAATAGCTATTAAAGATTATTTTTAAAAACAAACTTACTTATTTATATTTATAAAAACTAAATGCCTTAAGAATATTATTTGCTATAGTAAAAAAATCTTAAAATAGAGAATTGCTTTCAGTAGTATTAAATCCTAAGACCATGCAGAAAGCTCTAATTGGTAACAGCATTTGTTTGTTTTCAAGAAAAAAGCGAATTCGCAATTTGATAAATCTTTCAAAATTTTGGAAACTATTTGAAAATTAAGAATGTAATGAAATTAAAAAATGTACTTTTGCATTAGAAATTGATTGTAGTGATTATAAACCAACCAAATTATTTTTTTTAATTCCTAATTGATATATAGATATGTATCAAGATTTCTAAAAGACTTTCTCTCAGCCATACAAATGCAATAATATACTTATCTCTATAAAATAAACCTGTCTTGAGATATTACCTTATATTTCCTAAAATAAATTGACTGCTATCCCGAAAATCACTTTACTGTTTATTCCCCATTACTATCTAATCATAACAGTGAAAACATAACTGGAGAAAAAAAGTCATGCCAGTTTCTAAAATCAAAAAGATTAAAGCAAAATTGATTATCAGATAAAAAATCAAATTAGTACTCAAATATTAAAATTAAATTAAATGATAAAATATTAAAGTAGATAATAAGTTATTAAAACTAACAATAATAATATATTTTTATATCAAAGCTAATGGAAACGATAAATTATTAAATTCGATTTATTATTATAGAAATGTTTTTAAATATTATTTTATTAACATCTCCTTTAGAAGTAAAACAAGGGCTATTGGCAAAATGTCTCTTAATTTTGAAACTTGGTCACATGAGCCGGTACTTCTCTGTACAAATTTCCACACAATGCCGTAGGAGATCTTGGAGCCTCGGCAGATTTATAAGGCATCAGTTTCTCAACACAAGAAATCAAAATTAGCATTTGGACTCGAATCGACGAATCGACAAAATACCGGCATCCGCGAGTTCGCGACCATTACCACTGGGCTATCACGACCACAGTATTGTTGAAGAAAAGTAAAATAAATCTATACATATTAATCTATATCTAACACTAACATTCTCTTCGTAGAGAATAATACCTTATTATTTTTAAACTTAAAAACAAAAATATATCTTTGTAGAGAAGATAAACCGTATAAATGTTTAAACTTTGAAACAGGAATATAGTTTTGCAGTGTATACTGTTAAATGTAGTATTATTTTCAATATCTATATGAGTATGTCAAAACCGCAAGGGAAATCAGTCAAATAAATAAAGATATACTTAACAAAAACATATTAAAAAACATTGTGGATTTTTTTAAACTTTCTTTACACTTACGAGTTGAGTTCAGATAAATATGCTAAGAAAAATAATTACTTTTTTTCCTGCTTTCAAACAAGTAAAGATATGCATTGTAAATTTTTAAAAAGAGAAAAGATATCTTTTTTTCATTTGTATTTTAATTGTATTATGGAAACGTGAAGTAAAAAAAACAATTTTTCATCTAAAATATTATAATTATCTTTTTATATTTTTCATTAGTTTACTCTGTTAACATTGCAATTTTTTTTCCCTTCTTTTATGCGCATCATTACATTTTAGTTGTTGTTTTTTTTATAAATTTAACGTTTTTGTCAAAGGAGGAAAATAACTTTGATTTACTGCTCCAAAAATTAATGTATTTTAAGATCATAAGACCATGTTATATTTAAACTACATAAAAAAAAAGTCATTGTATGCAAAATCCAGGCTTTAAAACGAAATGTGCAAGTATGCACTTGGCTCTTCGATAAAAGAACAGCTTTTAACATAATTAGGTAAAAAAAATATTTCTGGATAAAAAAATCTCAGAATAATAGCTTTATGGCGATAATTACGTTACTATTTTTAATTGGCCCTTATCTCAACACTCAAAATGTATTGCAGTTATTCACGTCAGGTGCAATTCGAGGTTTTTAGAAACTTAAATCGAATAAAGAAAGAAAAATTAGAACATTATTTGTGCTAAAACAAAGAAGGGAAACGATGATTCAGAAACAAATGATTTTGAGGTAAATAAGAAAGTGAGTCAAATAAAAAC
Source organism: Nephila pilipes (assembly GCA_019974015.1). Taxonomy (NCBI): domain Eukaryota; kingdom Metazoa; phylum Arthropoda; class Arachnida; order Araneae; family Nephilidae; genus Nephila; species Nephila pilipes. The sequence continues at coordinate 71,480 of BMAW01019956.1, forward strand.
GAGGTTTTTGTTAATAACGACAGTTGATTTTTATACATTTTGCCGTATCGAGCATAATAAGTCATTTCAATATTTTGACAACACTTTATTCTTCGTGTGTTAATTAAAACAGTTGTTAGCCCTCTGAAACAAAGAAACAGTGGTTGGGTATGGACCAGTATAAGAAATTGAACTTAGTCCTCTAAAAGGAACAACACGATTATCTTCTGTGAATATTCTCGACACTATTTTGGGATTCTCATCGTACTGTATAAGTCGAATTTTTGTGAACAATGTACAATTAATGATCAAAAGTATTGTTACCTTTTGGAGAAGGTAAAGCAGTATATTTTTCCAAATGACCTATCATTACAATCCGCAATTTCTCCTACTCTAGGACGTTGTAAATTCACACACAACTATGGTAAAACAAGATAAAAAAAAGAAATATCATTGGGCACACTTAAACGTTATTTCTTATCTACAGGCTTAGTGTCTTGTGATTACCATTTCAACTCCTAAAAGAATATTATTGGGAGACTTGAATCTGATAAAAACATAGAAGTGTACAATACACTGTGGGATTGGCAAGGAGAGTCATTTCAAGAATGTGGAATCGATTCAAAGAAACAGGGAATGTTAGATTTAAACCATGGCAATGTCGTCCACGTGTTTCCCCAACAATTGATTATCGATATACCTTGTTAATTGCTGTTCGGGACAGAACATGTGATACAAGTCAACTGTAAAAACAATTGTTTTTGAATCAGGAGGAAGAATGTCATGCCAAACTATCCGAAATAGGCTTCATCTGGGTGGTCTCTATGCACGTAGGCCAACGGTTTGTTCCTATGACGTCAAGGTAAATAATAACCATAGAGGGTCGGCTGCTGAACATGGTGATTAGGTGTAACGTAATTGTAGTCAAGTAGTGTTTACTAAAGAGTCAGATTAGGTCTGGAATGTGATACGCAATATGTTTTGGTATGGAGAGAAGAGAACATTCGAAATAACCCAACATTCCTTCGGTTAAGAACAATTACAGTTCAAATGGTTTAATGGTATGGTTTGGAATATATATAAGTAAACATACGGACTTGCATATCATTCGGAAAGATAATTTGCTACCCAAAAGTGTGCACACGAGAAATTGAGACTTTATGTCATTCTATACACTGTAGCCATTGTTGATTCCTTCTTTTTAATGGAGAATAATACAAGACCACATCAGCTCCTCTTATGGATTACATTCTTGATGCTGAACATTTTCCAGGCGTGGAGTGGTCAGCATATTCTCCTCACTTAAATCCAGTTCAGCATGTTCAGGACACACTCGGACAACACATAGAAGCGAAACTAAGGCCTCCGTAAAACAGTTGTGTAGTAGTTTAAAATGATCGAGCCCACTCCCTATTAAATATTTTGCATCATTTTCAAGAAATACATTTTTGTCAATTATTTGAAACTAAATTACTGTCCTAAAGAATCTTTTGATTCATAGAAATAAAGCTTGCATACAATTTGTTTGCTTCTGTTTTATTCTGTAATATTTTTAATTAAACATGTAACTCTATTTTTAGTAACTAAAAGATATAAAAAATGTAAAAGAAGTATAAATGGCATTTCCCCCTCTTTCTAAGGTATGTTAATATTCTGAAAATTAAACTAACTCCTATTGTTACTTTACTTAACCACTTCATTTTAATAAATACGTTCTAATTTTTAAAGTATTATAATTTTGTAGTGTTCTTATTTTTTTCCTGAAATTCAGACCACATTTATATATTCTTGCTATATATTTATATTTTACAATTTTTATCTACCTGTTATAAGCATTTTAAAATTAAACATTCATAAAATATTTATTAAGCGATATTGATCTATTACACTTCCTGTCTTTATCTGTAAATGTAATAAGAATTTCAATCAAAGACCTTTTTGTAATACAAAAAATAAAACTAAATTGAGATCATTCTGAAAAATGTTTCAAAGTATTATTTAATTCAGTTTCATTTCTTGATTTGACATTCTAAAGTTAACTCCAAGAAAAAAAAAGCCCTTATCTAAAATACTTCGCGTAAGAAATGATTTCCCTAACAAACTGATTGCCACGGTTTTGTAATATAAAATATAATGTGGATGTGGAATTTGAAGTATATTCTTTTAGTCAGCTAAAGTTAATGCCCTCGAGGTACTTGTACGGTTTTACAACAAATCCGTTCTGACTTTGGTGGCTCTAATACAAAAACCTTCACGCTGTACTGCGTTAGATATGATTACTGCATTTTTCCTCAGAAAGACATGTTATCGGAAACTATAAACTTTCGCTTACCTTAAGGAAATTTAATATCTTTTTAAGGTAAAAAAAATTATTTTTATAGTCACATAGGAAGTTAATAACCAAATATTTTCCCGGTTTGAGGAAAAAAGAAAAAAATAACGTATTTTATAACTTTTTCACGAATAAAATGCAATGTGAATTTTAGACCATAAAGGAAATTTTAGATCTTCATAAACAAGAGAAAAATAAAATGGCTTATATAGAGTATGCGATTGCTTATTAATATTGGACTCAGTAGCAACATGAGAACTATTGACGAAAGGGACACATAATTTTGAACATCTGTCAAAAAAGTGACGAAGACGGCAACCGTAGCTGACTCGTCCCTCGCCAAACTTCCACACCACGTCAACGGGATGTGACTTGGGATTTTAAATGATTTAAGTGTATTTTAACCACGCAACACAGCGTGACTTTAGAGGCAGGGATCAGGGTTCGCACCTATAGCTCAACGAAAACAACACCAGCCGCTAGTCGGTGAATATAACTACTACACTACCACGACCATTATTAAATAAAGTAGTTTAAATGTAATAACTTGCCTACACAATTAGAAAAAATTTATTTCACCCGATTGGATCTTTACTAAAGACAGAAGACTATATCTTTTACAACCCCGCCCCACCCCTTCCCAAACACACACATTTAGACTTGCTTAAACACTTCAACTGTAACAGTTGAAGTGTTTAAGCAAGAAATGCTTCAAAATTTGCATTTTTAATTTTACTATTAAGAATGAGAGGGCGCTTTTCTGAGTCCGTTTTTGCATACATTATGAGAATGAGATAAACAGAAAAAGTTTAATTTTAAAATTACAAACAAATATGTCACGCGATAAAAATCCAATATTGAGTGCCTCTTGGCGATTATGGCGAAAACTTGGCGACTTAGAAGAAATAACAGCAAAGAAGTACTTCGTAAGCAGTGACGTCACGACGTTACAAATGAAAAACTAACCAAAACTTAAGGTTACCATAACCTAAATCACCACATTTAAATCGTTATCACACCCAACAGTCGCCGATCGAAAAGGAGGACCTGATATCCGATTTGAACCATATAATTCTATAGAAAAAGATATTTGTATTCGTATTTTGTTCGGAATGTGGTTTCTGAGTACACTTTCTTCTAAGTTTACTCTACCCACTACTGATATTTTGCGCATTATAAAATGAGGTTATTACCTTTTCAGAGTGAACTTAATTTGTTTCAAATAAAAACTCACAAATATTAAGTTATTACATAGTATCAGAATAAAACATGTGCAATATTTTAATTGTAAAATTTTATAAAATGTAAATTTAGAATTCATAATTTTATTATGTGTATAGAATGTTACGTTAATAAGTATTCTGCAAATATATAAAATTATAAGTGTGCTCTCCTACACATCAGATTTTATGTGAGTGAACCTAAAACTAAGTACACAACTTACAGATGTAAATATGACAATTGATTATTAAATGCTCATTCATAATTATTTATGTTAATAAATGTGATTTTCTTTATACATAAACATGAACATCAATATACATGTTAAGTTCAGTTAAATTCTACCCGGGCTTCAGAAGTCCCATCAGGTTGTACTTATCTCCGCTTTGGTAACCTTTAGGCCTGGAAGCTAATTCCCAGTTAGAATCCAGGTCGAGTGCTAACCCGATGCACGACACCACGGTTAACTTCTCAAGAGAATCCGCTACTCATTATCGACTTGAAGGGATGAGTAAGCCTAAGATCAGCTTCCCAAGCCCCTGGAAATCGAGCCTGAGTCGGCAGTGCACATAGTCAAACATGCAAGCCATTACACTACCGCGGCTACGAAAATATACATGATAGACAATATTAAAATATGATATGTTTCACTAAAAAATGAGAATCATTTAAACTAGAATAAAATAAATTCTTCTAAAATAAAATTCATTTTTCCCTGTCGAAGACGTATCAGTTATCTTAATATTGTTTATAATAATCAAGTAAATAAACTTTTTTAAGATTGTACAATATGTTGAAGCATTAAAACTTTTTGTTGGAAGTACTTAACAAGTTATATTTTAACTTATATTAGCAAATTCATTAAAAAGTTTATGTTTATATATCGAGACTTAATATTTTACTACAGCCTTATTCTTCAGAAGATAAGTAACTTTTACAATTTTGTTAAACTCTTACTGATTAATAATTTAGGTTCTAATTATTTTTCTCGGGTTTCGGAAGAAGATAAATATTACTTTCACTTTTAAGTTATTTCATCATATCCGCAATTATCGAGGAATAATTAGGCTTTGAAAAGGTTTTCTTCGAGAAAATGAAGGAAATATTCCCGACATAAAATAATTATACCAATTATGTCAAAAAGTTATCAGCACATAGTTAGAAGAATCTTCTCCTTTTTTAAATGAGAAAAATGTAGCTCAGGATACAATCAGTGAGCTTGAAAAACAATTATGCATTGGACAAATAAGGTTCAGGATCATTCACGTCTGATTTATTAAATGTAATCACCAAGACCATATTTAAGAAATCAAATAAAGATCCCTTTAAAATTAGTACCTCAATAACTTCTCTAGAAATAATGCTAATTTGTAATAAGAAATAGATCTTCGGAAAGAGAAATGTTAAAATTGAATTACTGTTGTGGAAACGTCATATGAAACACGATTATAAATATTTGACGCGTTCCCAAGATGTTATATTTTAAAACTGCTATCTTAAGCGTCACATGTTTTGTAGTTGCTTCAATTCGTATTCGTCTCCATGTATTTTTTTTTCTTTCTGAACATTTTTGAAACGTCCACGACTCCAAACAATCCATTTAATCTTAACATCAGTAAGAAGTGAAATGAAGTGTAAATATCAGTTTTTTTATTAATAATAACATTTTATGACTTAGTAAATCAATGTATAAGCAAATACATAATTTATACTGACAGTTTATGGGAAATTTGCTTCATCTAATGTTCATTTACTTCTCAAGAGAGATGAAGTTTTAAAATATGAACTCTAGCAAGAATAAAAGTAGTCAACAGAAAAGGAATAACTAGACATCCGTCTCACAATAGTAGAGGTTAGCGTCATATCAAATTTAAAAAAAAAATATTTATTCCAAGATAAAAGTTGACAAAACTTGATACAGTAAAAGATGCGAATGATCTTCATTCAATAATAAATCTTTTAAATGAATGTACGTTGCATTTGAGGGGGAAACGATTCACACGTAAACTTGAAACTTCCTTTTTTTAAAAAGCATTTTAATTCAGACTTGTCACTGATGATGACAGATGACCCAAATGTCGTAAGCAAGAAAATAGGAATATTAATTAGTCTCCCGTAAAGAAGCAAGATGGAAGAAATGCTTGCAATTACTAATTTGAAATTTCTGAGATTATAATAAATTCAAAATATATGCAGCTATATTAGGAAACACATTTTGTGTTTGGAAATAATTCGTGCAAGTATGAAATCCATTTATTATCGTTGGAAATTGTATTACTGGGTTTTGTTCAGCGAAAATGTTCAAATCTATTGTTTAAATATAGAATGTATTAAAGGAACGTATATTTAAGAAAGTAAATACTGGTTTACATCAGTAATATTTCCTTTTGTGGTTTTGAATTAAAAATATGCAACATTCTGGAAAATATTGTATCTAACTACATTATTTATTTCACAACAATTAAAATTTAATACTAAATTCCTTTCAGAAGTGCTAACTGAGGATTCATCTAATGAGATCAAGAAAATTGTATTAATAAAACCTGCTACCTCTTTAACTAATTAACTTATTGTTGTTAATAAGAATGCCAAAGTTGAATACAAAATTTGCCAGAAGAACAAACAAAACCGCAAGCGATAAGACCTCCCGTAACTCCCACTTACCATTTCTATGTAATTATTTTAGAACTTTCTATCCTCCTCAAAACTACACACAAAAGTTTGGAACAAATACTCGACCGAGACAGAAATTTGGTGGCAATTATTTTGCAAAACCCCGAACCTCCCACCCTCCAAGGACCACTAACAAAGTTTTTCATTAATCAAGATGAAATAAATACTTTTCAATTATTTATTTCTTTTACAAAAAGGGAAAAGTATTTCTTATTATAATTATGAGTATGAAGGATAATATAATTTTATTATATATACTTGATAGATTTATATATAAATATGGTTAGGAACATATGGTTTTGCTTCCCTGCAATTATTCTCGTATAAGGCAGAAGAAATATTTATAGAGATTTCTACGGTCAATCAAGGCAAGCTTAAGCAGTGACACCTTAATCTTGGCGTATTTAGAGACCATTTTTGTGTCTTGGTGATAAAAAGAATGCTGTCGAAAATACTAGAACCTTGTCGAAATTTCAATTTGAAGGAAAATCAGGGATTTTTCCTGGGTTTTCTTTGTGAATTTACATTTGGCCGTAGCGGCAGTAAACACAAAAGTATGCGGTGTCGGGGATTGGGAAACGGTTGCCATTGGCTGGGCGGATTTGTAGAGGAATCTTTGGCCAAGCAAAGAAACAAAGCGAATCTGCCGGATAGTCGGAGTCGGAGTCGGAGTTATAAGTACGGAGTACTATTGTAAAGGCTTGTCTGAACTGCAAAATAGTAGGCTGGTGAGCTTAACATCAGCAAAGTGCTGGAATGGTTATTACAAGTATATCTTTCTTCCTTTTGATTCGCTAAGCTGTACAAGAGCTCTGTTTATTGTTTGTGTGCTACTCATGTTCGTCATATTCTAAACAATTGTGAATAAAAACCTATTTGCTACTATCACTCTAGTTGAACTGATTTAATTCGTACACCCAACACCAGATCGGATAATTTTCAGTGTGCTTTTAAAATATCTTTTTTTTGTTGTATATTGTTTAAGTAAACATTTTTTTGAAAAACATTGGCAAATATTACTTAAGAAAAATTATCTAAACGAATTATTATTTTTATTTGGATTTGAGCTCTCCATCTTGCATCCTCAACCTCCTAAACATGATGATATCTAGAGTAATTAAAGTACTCACGTTACATTCATTGCAAATATCCATCTTACATGAAACACCTATCACTTCTAAAATATCTAAAAATAACACTTAATTTCTTTCTATGAAATGCATTACTTACACGTAAATTTATCGTTTAGGCACATTCACGAATTCTTTCATCATTATACAGTAATTGCTTAATAAATAGGACTCAAATAAAGTGAACTTCTCAACAATAATATTAAAATATATCTACAAAGTGCACATTTTAGTTTTCCGCGGTTTCGAAATGAACCAACCATTTTTCCATAATGTAACATGTACAATCATCACAGTCGTTAAATCTAATCTACATCCGATCGATATTAAAGCTGATAAGACACTTAGTTGTGAATCGCGCCTTATAGTAGAAAATACCTAAATTATTTTATACACTGATTGGGATTGTGTGATTGCTTATTAAAATTACACTGAGAAGCAACGTTGGGGCTTTTGGAGAAGGGCCTCTAAATTTTGAACCTTAGTCAAGTGACGAGGGCCACACCTGAGCTGACACCTGCCATTGCTTAATTTTCCCACTACGCCAATGGGAGGACTTAGCACCTTTCCGATGTTCTAATCCTAAAACTTTCATGCATAATGCATAACAAAAACTACGAAACTCAATATATTTCTTAATAACTAGGGGTGGTCTAGTAATTATGGTTACAGACAGAAGGACGACGCTATTTTCGTAGACTCGTAGTTTTCAATCCTGATGCCCCTAGAGACCCTCCATGTAGCAGGACTAATATAAATCAAAAATGATTGAGATTCTAAGTCCTCCTGTAGGTGTGGTGTGGAAGTTTAGAGAGTTGTTACTAACAAGAATGGGGCCGCAGTAGCTTAGTGGACATGATCACTGACTCGCGACTGGTGGTTTACGCTGAGTCGTGGGTTCAATACTTGATGTCAAGAAAAACCATCCATGTAGACGGGGCAAATGCACATTCAATCTGACGAGGCTCAAAGTTCTCTCCTTGGTGTGGTGTGGAAGTTAGGAGAGAAGATACTAGCTCAGATATCGTCCTCGTCACTTGATCGGGGTTCAAACGTACGTGGCTCGTCGTCAATAGACCTCGTGTTGTTTCTGAGAGCAATATTAGTATAACAAATCAATCAATAAGTTTTTAACCCCTTGCCAGTGTCGCCCGAATCCAGTTTGGGCAACTACTACGCGCAAAATTTGTGATGCCCGTACTGATTTCGGGCAGGAGAAAAATTAACGTTTCTATTTTGTGAAACCCGAACTGAGTTCGTTTCTACTTTAGGATACTTAATCCACTATTTTCCTTATAGATGGCATTAGTGGTCCTAGTTTTTCACCGATTATGACTTCAGTCGAGAGGGGGAGGGATGTGGGTGCTCTCAGATAAATTAAGACACACTTGGATTGATAAACAAAGCCAGACTTTCGCTTTTTCGTTTAGTTTCGGTTGTTTTTCAGTTAGTTTTTTTGCAAATAATTATCTTTTTTTTTTAAAATGTCCAATTCAAACACCGATGTGGAGAACAATTTAGGTATTTTTAATTAATTAGATTTTAATTTTAATTAATTAATTTTTAATTAATGGGTATGTTTAAAATTTTATTTTTGTAATAAAAAAAACCATTTTCTAACTTTTATAATAATATAAAGAACAAAATTAAACAAAAAAAATTTCCATTTTTGGTCTTTTTTTCTGAAATATATGTCACAGTTAAGGGGTTAATAACAGAGTCATATTACTGAAAACTTGAAATGTATATTTTAGACTCTGAGTTACCTTAAACTAATGTTTTCGGTGTATGATTTTAATTTCGTGGTTGCTAGAGTGACATTTACAACATTGAGGGATGATTATATTTATTTACACAGCTTTAAAATATACATTAACACAATAATTTTTTTTTAATCATTTAACTTGCTATCTAGAATGACTTACCTTTGGCATTTCCCTTCAAACTATGTTGACTTTCAAAAATCCTGCAAAATCAATAATCCACTAACGCCGTGATCTCGAACTTTCGGGTTTAAGAGTATTTAAAAATATTCATACTTCGTTCTCAACTTATTCATACAGATTTCTTTTTCTTCATTTTTACATGAAGCTGTAATTGATTTTATAGATGATAAAAAAAAAAATTACAATACTTCGTTAGGTTGAAGACAATATTTGCTTGAAGAAAGTTCCTGACTTGACTTTTTTTTCACATCGATGCTTTTATAAAATATTGATTAAATATTTTTTATCGATTTATTACATGCTCCTAATAATAATAAAATGAGAATTAGTTACGGTACCATATGGAGACTTTTGTATTGAAAAAAAAAAATTCTAGTGTTATCCAACTAACTAAAACAAGCTCTATTTTTTACGTTTACTCAGTAATAAATCATAAGCAAATATGATTTTTTTGTACTTTGAGGAGAAATCTTAAAATTTTAGTTTTTCTCTTTTCTCTCTCTCACCCAAACAAAACAAGAATACATAAAGCTCAATTGAATAAAAGTATGTATTTTTGCTTTAACGCAAATGAGCTTTGTATTTTTCTATTCAAATTTCGTGTAAATGATAATAGTTATTACACTTTTGCCTGAATAGAAAAAATAAATTTCTGATTTCATTACTTCTATAAAAATAATTTATGACATCTTTATTTTATATTACTAGTTTAACATGACAGAAATATGAATAGCTATTTCTCATAATAACTTGAAAATATGGAAATAGTAGAAGATCCTTGTGAAAAAGTGAAAAATACACAAAAAGTTTATTCCATCTTATTTCGGTTCATCCAGACTTTCAGTCCGCGGTAGCCTAGTGGTCAAGGTCGTGGACTAGCGGCTGGCGGTTTTCGTTCAGTCGCGGGTTCGATCCTTGGCCGCCAAAGACCCGCCGTGTAGCCGGGGCTGATGCACGTTAAATCTGTTCGGGGCCCAAAGTCCTCCCGTTGGCGTGGTGTGGATGTTAGGAGAGGGTGGTGCCAGCTCAGTTGTCGTCCTCGTCACTTGACCGTGGTTCAAAATTATCAGGTTCGTCGCCAATAGCCCTCGTGTTGCTTCTAGTGCGACGTTAATAAAAACTAAACTAAACTCATCCAGACTTTCAGTAAAACGTTCATCATACATTAGTATTAATACGCGGGGGTTTAATGATGTTTTGAAAGGGAGTTCTCTAAAGACCTTGATTTTGCAGTGACCCTCCCCACACGTCAAAATAAACAACGACGGTGGTAAAATCGATTACTGTACCTCAAGGGAATTCCTTTCTAGTCTAGTTGTCAAAGGCTTTGGTCAGAGAAGGTTTGTGGAAGCAAACCAGATTATGTTTTCCCGAAAGCCAAGGTTAACATATTTCGCCTTAGAAGTGACTTATAATTCGAAAATTAGATAGCAGTAAGTCGAAGTCCAGCACAACTACTGTTTTAATGTATCCCTACCGCAAAATTGCCGCAGTAGTGTCTTACCGTAACACTCACTCATAAAAATCAAAACTAATCATACAAACTTCTACGGCGCATACGTCAAACAGGCTAGTCATCTTAACTATAGATTTTCGATGATGTCAGAAAAAAATGTTCCAAATGACATTCAATGCAATTAAAAAATGTACATCAATCTTAGTACTGACTAGTAAGACTACATGCTCTAAATATCGTTCAGAAAATCCTTCAACAATGAAAAGTAAAAAATTTTCTACGAAGGGTGGGCGGTGCCTTTTTCTCCACAAATTGAAATCGAAACCAACAACAAGAGTAAAAGCCACCAATAACAGGCCTTTTCAGTAAAAGTTTTTTCAAAAGGAGCAGAACAAGACACATAATTTTGGATCTATTTTTAAACTTAGCTCAAAATAAACCACCTACGCGTTGACTTTATTGTAAGTTTAAGACTGATCAGTTGGTTGATTACAAATTTCTCCTGGATGTTTTGAAAAATCTACGAAGTTAAATCAAATATAAAAAAGAATTTTTCGATAAGCGGCAGAAGAAATTATTACATTTTGCTATAACATGATAAGTTACATAAAGTACAAATAATCCTTCGGCATCGTTTTATTTCTTATATATTCATTTATTCAGTCACTAGCTCCTGAAGTAAAGCGATATGGTATAGAATCGCGAAAAAAAAGGAAGACAGTTTCACTTTAAGCAACACCCTATTTTATGCTAGAAATGTTCTCGTTACTGTGTGTCTAAATATACTCATACTATATTGTACACTGGTGTTCATACTACACACGTGTTCAAAATTAAGAGAATTTGCATATTTTATAGAATTTCATGAAATGAATTGAACTAAATGTAAAAATACTGTTTCGAAAAAAGGATGCAAATATTTTACGTGGAATACGTAAGCGTATACGTGTATAGGAGCAGAACTAGCTCAAAACCAGGATTTATAAGCTCAAGTGCCGAAATCCGCATTTGTTCGTTAGCACATTTCGCCGAATTTCTTGATTTTTTTTTTTTTTTTTTTGGAAGAAATTTTTGAAACAAATTTTCAAACAGTAAAACGGATTAATAACCAACGTTCAGATGATGGAATGAGGTGGCGAATTGGGGGTAGACTAGAAGCAGGTCAGTCTCAAATCCAGATTTGTAGAGAATTCGATTTAACACCCAAGCGTCGTGTCCAACTTATGGAAACAGTTTAATGATACTGGAACCGTCGAGAGAAAGTCTGGGTAAGGTCGTCCAAGAACTTATCACCGTATGTCCATTACAACGAAGCGTAACAGAGATACAACAGCTTCTCAAGTCTCTCATTATTTGTATGCGGCCACAGGAATCCAAGTTTCTTGGGTAACTGTTTCCAGAAGGCTTCATGAAAGAGGACTGTTGTGAGAAGATTCCTGTTGTTTGTGTCCCGCTTTGTTCTGCAAACAGGACAGTTCACTTAATTGATGCAGTGATCATACAGATTCAAACATGAACCAATGGGTGACCGTTCTCTTCTTTGCTGTTCTCTTCACTGCTATTTTCGCCATAATTTCATATGGAGAGAACCACGGACCTGTTACTTGCCCTTCAATAACCAAGAAATTGACCACTACGGCAGAGGAGGTTTGATAGTCTGGGCAGGTATCATTTTGGATGGCCGGACACACTTCCATATCTTTGAAAGAGGCACTGCGACTCTTAAGATGTAACGGGAAGAGGTCTTGGATCCCCTATGTTCGCCTTTTTCAAGGTCCAATTGGTTCTAATTTCCTTTTAATGAATGACAACGCGAGGTCACATAGAGCTCAGCTATTCGACGAATTTCTGGAATGTGAGAATATTCACTACACAATGGCCAGCCAGATCTCCAGACTACAATCCCATAGAGCATGCCTTGGACGTTTTGGGGAGGGTAACTGCAATTCTCAACCCCCCCTCCAAGAACCATCAAAGACCTGAAAACAGCATTGCTGAACGAGTGGGTCCAATTGCCACAAGAACTCGTAAATTCCCTTATTTCCAGCATAAAATCACGTTGCGAGGTCAATATAACTGTAAGAGGGGAGCATATCCCCTTTTTTTTTGTTTCTGGCTTTCATATCGTACTTACTATGGCGGTCGCGGAGTAATGGTCTGGGCAGGCATCATGTTGGAGGGCAATACACCTCTCCATTTCTTTAACAGATGCTCTGTGACTGGTTTGAGGTATAGGGATGAGAACTTGGAGCCCTAAGTTCGCCTTTTCCGGACTGTATTGGACCTAGAGTTCATCTTAATGGACGATAACGCGAGGCCACGTAGAGCTCTTCTGGTCGACGAATTTCTCGTGAGTGAGTATATTCGCCGGATGGATTGGCTAGCCAAGTCTCCAGACCTCAATCCTATAGAACATGTCTGGGACGCTCTAGGGAGGGCAAGTGCAACTCGCAACCCCTTCAAGAACCATCCAGGAACTGAAATCAGCGTTGGTGAATGAGTGGGACCAATTGCCACAGGCACTGATAAATTACCTTATTTCCAGTATGACATCACTCTGCAAGAAGTGTATAGCTATAAAAGGGGACCATACCCTCTAATAACCCATTTCTTTTGTGTATTCTGCAACCACTTTTTCTGACCTTCAGACTCCCATGAATGTTACGCACAAACATATGCGTCTATTATAACTGTTGAACGTTTATTTTGTTTGTATATATAAATCTATGTTCACACCAAATTTTATTAAAATCTATCCTGTAGTTCTGATGATCGAAGACAAAATATGGAAATTCTCTTAATTTCTTACAAAAGTGTATATATATATATATATATATATATATATATATATTGTGTACCGTCAAGATTCACAATCTATTGTCTATATCGAATGTTTTCATTATCAACACAAAATTAAAGCAGTTTACCATTAAGAACTTTTTAAAAAGGTATAGGCAGAATATCGGTCCAAAAGATGCTGAATTGTGATCCGTACTGTTCTCCTTTTCCACGACAATGCTGGACCTCCCACAATAGGCGCAACCTAAGTAAACATTTAAAAAATATTTACTTGACAACTCTCGAGTATTTTTTCGACAGAAGGCTCGTCAATTGACCGAGGTTCAAAATGACGAGGTCCGTCCCCAATAGCCCTCGTGTTGCTTTTAGTGCGACGTTAATAAAACCATACTAAACCAATCTATGGAAGGCTACATGTAAATAGAGTCATTAACGTGAAGGGAAGACAGGACATAGCAAAAGGAATGCATTTCTTTCGTTATCTTATTGAAGTATAACTAATATATAATTCGGTTTGAATTTAACTTTATACGTACGATCCTTTGCATCTTATGTTGCTAATGATTTAATTTAAATTTTAAACTATCGTAGAAAAGCGACTACGCCTTTCATTTTGCTCTTAAGTTCGTTCGTATAAGAGAATTCACAAGTTGTATTCCTAATAACAAAGAAGAACTGAAGTTCTTTCGATGAAAACAAATCTCTTCAAGGAAGCGTATTTGATTAAATTTGTAATCCATTTCTGTCGAGAACAATTTGATTAAAAAGTATCCATCCCTTCCTTAAAAAAACAAGAAAAATAAAAAACACTTGCTTTTGATTAAATCTTTTTACGTTTTCAGTTAAAAAAATTCTCGAGAAATCTTGAATTATTACTCTTTGATAAACTAAGAATCATATTATTTATTTCAGGAACTGAATACAATTTTGATTCGTGTGGTTTATTAAAAATGGAAATAATTAAACAGGAAATAAAAGCTTTGTGCAGTATTAATAACCATATGAATGTCTATAATTTGAATGAAAAATTATTTTATTTCAAGTATTTTTTCTTTTATGTTATTTCTGTTGGATCGAATTGATTATTTCGAACAATAGCTTTAAGCAAACTCAAAGCTTTTTATTGAAACAATGTATTCAACTGCCAGTTTTGAAATTCTTGAAATAAAAAACGGTATTTAAATTCGAGTTTTAAAACACACCTAAAACAACTAATACTTTTTTTAAAAATTTTTGTTTGTAGATATAATCTAAATTCTAATCAAATAGTCCTAAAAAGTGTATGTATCTCTTAAAAGTGTACATATCATATAAAATGAACCACATACTGTCATTTCATAAGAAAATCACGGGAGTTAGAAATATGTGAGTGGCCATGGTAGTTATGGTCACGGGCTGGTGGTCAGCAATTTTCATGGAGTCGTGGGTTCCTGCCCTGATGCAGCTAATGACCCGCCGTGTTGCTTATGCACTTTAAATCTGATCAAGGTCCCAAGTCCTCCTGTTTGCTTGGTGTGGAAGTTTGAAGAGTCAGGTCCAATTCAGGTGTAGTGCCAATTCATTTCACCGAGTTTCGAAATTGCGATGTCCGTCCCCAATAGCACTCGCGTTGCTGCTTAGTGCGGCGTTAATAAACAATCTGTCATAAGAAAAATACAATACATTGTATCAGTTCAACAGTTTATCAGAAATTGAGTAATTGGGGGTTACGGGTTTCTCTTAAACCAACTTCTGGCATTTCTTTATTTATGATGTTTGACGTGAGAACATCGCTTAGTAAAAAACTATTATTTATGAAAATTAGTTTTACTATATTAAAGGAAGTGTAGTGAATTAGAAAAGATTGAGAAATAGATGAAGGAATTGTAAAAATTCGTTGGAATTTTATATTAATTCGAAAAATTATTTGATGATATTTGAAGAATGTATTTTTGTGTGACTCGGATCCTTTCAGTACACTTGAATGGGATTCAGTGATTTCGAATCGTCTGTTTGGAGGTGCCGGTACCAGTTTAATTCTTTATTATAAAGTTTGTTTAGTTCCATGAGTAGTTTACAACTCTACATTATTAAATTATTTTGATATCAACCTCTCAAAATCCCGTGGACAACAGCTTTCTCGAAGTCGTTTTTCGTCTTCGAACTGTAGTCCCGCCCGCTAATCTAAGCCCCACCCCCGCTATGTATGCTTCTTAGCTAACGGCTGCAGCATCCAATAGCAGTGCGCCCTTTCGTAACTTTAATTTCCAGCTTAATTTCGGCAGTTCCTCACTCTGCCGAAAGCCCAGGCGCTTGTTGCCTTGTTCCTAATTATGATAGCAACTTACAATTATGAAAAAACTTTAACTAATTAAACACTTTAACTTATAAATTATGATGAGAGGGTAAGTTTTAAATTTTAAAATAGGTACCTTGTAATTTTAGCCGTTACTGTTACCGTTTTGATATCAGTTATTCAAGGCGGAAATAAACGGATTGAATATTTTGTAACCGACTTTTTATTTAATGATTATACCTTATATTTTCCTAACGACACTAATTCATTACAATTTGATTCAAAGTTTTATACAAATCATTTACTTTTAAAGACACGTATGAATCCTTAAGATTATTTCTCTAACTACTTTTTAATAAAATTAACATAATATTATTTAATTCATATTTTTACTATTAAAATTGATTACATTTAGTTGTTCTGGAAACTAAAATTAACCCTTAAAAGGTATCGTGTATGTTAACGGTATCATGGGTGTAATTTCCCCCAATAAATGAGTTCTATTTTATAAATAAAATAATGTTTTTAAATGAGATTAGATATATTACAAGAATTACATACTCCATGAAAATTATAAATTATTTTTTACAGTTATTGCAAATAATATTGCAGATTATATGGATTTCTTCATCGCTTGAAATGATAGAATTTTCCCCCATGTCATTATCAATTACGTCTACATAATTATTCCCCACATCAACGTCTTCTACATTATATTCTTCATTATCGCTTATATTGTCCTCATAATCACTAAAATCATTCGTTCCTAGCAACTTTTTTGGAGGGATGCTACATTTTAAAATTATCTTCACAGCAACAAAATAAATGAAATAAAATGAGTGAAAACAATTATAAAATATTTATTTCCTTACCTCTCAACTCATAATTATCTTACAAGAAATAAAAGTTTTGTAAGTACAGCCAATTAAATCTTCACGAAGTAATTTTAAAAAAAAAACTTACACTTACAGTATCTGGGGAGAAATATCACCCCTGATCAGTGTTCTTTGTTGTGCAGGTAACGAAGTACATTACAAGGGTAAACTATTTTATGATAATGGCGTCCCTATATTGACGACATGAAAAAAAAAAAAAAAACAGGAAAAATCAGTACTTTGATTTTTTAATAATATTAGAAAAATAATTTACATGGGATGATTTTTCTCCCATGATACCTTTTCGGGGCTAAACGTGAAAAATTTATACATAAATTGGTTAAAGTAACACTCTGCCCTAAATAAAATATCTTAAACAATAAAAAACTGTTTCTAAGTCGTTGAATAACAAAACCATATTGGTTTCTTTAACCCTAGACTGTGTCTGTAATAAACGGTAAGAACAAGAAAAAGGTGTTTTTAACGATTAGTTAAAAAAGTGAGTCAAAAACATAAAACTGAAGTCAAGATAGAAAGAATCTCAATTTATTTCGACGGACAAGGCTTGTTGACCGATTCCAGTTTTTTTTTGTTCTTGGATCGTAAAAAGCTATGTTTTTGTAAGTAGTGGGTTGAGTACTTAAAAAGAATGTTATTATGCTATAGTAAAAAAAAAAAAAAAAAGGATACATTTAGTGTTGCCACATTCTGCTTGAATCTTCGGACTCTTAATAACGACCTGATCTTCTCTTTTAGAATATTTTATTCTTTGATTGCATTCGAATTTCTAATTTCCTTTGAAAGAATGGACGAAAAAACTTTTGAGGCGGGAAATAAAAAGTAATATTGAGAAGGATTACAGATAGCGGTTTTTCTCATTCAGTGATCAGTTTTTTTTTTTTTTTTTCCTTATAAGCATTAAGTAAAAAATGACACCATCTGATAGCAGTTATTTCCTGGGACTACAAAGAAATAATGAATATGTTTTTTAAGCACCTCTATGTTACTAATTCCATTTTGATTACTTTTCTTGGGAACAAGGGTGTGTGTGCGTATATTGATGAAATTTATTCAGTAACAGTTAATATTTTTGTTTAACTTTGAACTTTATTTATTAAGAATGTCTCTTTTTTCAAGAAACCTTATTTATTAAGAATATGATCTAAATTGTACCCGAGAAACATTAAAATCTAATCCTTGGAATTAAAATTATGGTTAAAATGTTTTTGTGTGTGTGTAAATAATTCTCACATTAGTAATACTTAAAGATTATTGTCATTTCCAATACATCAATCAAATAAATTATGAAAAATTCAGGAATTAGTTAAAGAAATATTTCTATCGATTCCCAATTTATTTATACGACTAGGGATTGATTCTCAACCCCCTCCCCCAATTGAGTTGCTACAAAGATGACCCCTTTCCCCTTCTGCTGAAGTGAGCTAGGTATTGGAGGTGTTCCAAACGAACCTTATCAAAAGACGGTGAAAAAGATTTCCCACTCCAGCAGGGCGGAGGTGGGAAGAGATACAACATTAGCAGGAGGGCAGGGGCAAGTCGTCAACCCATCAGACAAGAAACGAAAGAAACGTGATTCATTAAAGACGGTGCCAGCACGACGTAATTGCTAGATGAAAAGGGGTTACTAGGTTAATGTCCCCCTATTGTATATATTCTGTAAAATTAATTAATGTTCAATTTAATTAATTATTCAAAAAATGTATAATAATTTAAATGCAATAAATATGTCCTATATTTATGATTTAGAATAAATTAAGAGGATTATTTTAGATCTCAGTAAATTAAGATTTTTCCTTCTTATATCTTCATAAAACTCAGTGTGAATGATCTGTTTCTTATGTTTTTATATTATACTAAAAGATTCTTTGAAATATGTGATTCGTTTTTCTATTCAATTATTAAATATTTCTCTGTTTTCATACATTTTCAAATTTTTGTTTGTGACTTTGTTTTTAACCTAATGCTTCTGTAAACCTATTACTTACATTTATACATAAAACAAAGAAAGTGATACAGAGGGGGTTAGAAACGCTTTATTAAAATAAGGATCTTTTTTTTAACTTTGCTATGCAAATTTTATTTGAAAAGACTCTCCAAAGACCTCTTCAGTTACTATTTTTTTTTTAAATATTGTCAAAGTAATTCAAATGTCATGCGTGATTTATTTTAATATGCAATAAAAGATATTTTATTATTTAATGCCTTTTAAGCAACACAAAAACATTTTTAAAAAGTTTAAACTTAATCAAAATGAAGAGCCTCTAAGAAGCACTTTATCCCTGAACACAACACAGACACTAGATCCCTGAAACCTTTTCAGGTCTTAATAATTTTCAATCGCAAGACAACTACTTAAAGTATATTTTAATAAGAAATTGTTTATAACATATCACGTGTCCTCTTAAGAACTAACGAAAAATCAAAACTGTTAATTTAAAAAAGTATTTGAGGAATAATAAATTCGAAATAATTCCTTACCATTCTATAGCAAAACAGCCTCTCTTTCTAAAACATTTTTCCATTGCAAGCAAAATAATTGAATAAAAGTTATCATGGAATTCATATAAAATAAAGGTTTCACGTTAGCAATATAATAATTGTTTTTTAGAAATTTAGGAAATAACGTAACATACCTTCTATTTTCTCTCTTTAGAGAGTCTGTTTGAAATTGTTATCTGTATTATACATATATACTTTTAATATTCTCCAACACTGCAATATATATACATATATATATATATATTGCAGTGTTGGAGAATATTAAAAGTAGCGTGTTTATTCTTAAATATTTGGAAAATGGCATAAAGGAAATATCAAATGTAAATATTCAATTAAGATCCTAATAAAATAAATACTAACTTTAGGGAACATAGTAATTTTTAATGTTCTCAAATATAATGTCCACCAAAGTAAAAAGTCCCTATGGTAAATGCGTATTAAATTGTTTAAAAATAATATGAAAGAGCAGATGTAAAAATGTATAAATATTCTTAAGTACAAAACCGATTCCAATTTTTCACAGTAAAAAGTATCCAAGCAGTCGGTAATATATTGAGGTAGATTGTAAATTATTAAAACTCTCAATAATATTCTATTCAAATATTAAAACAGACGATATTTATTAAAGTAATCAACAAGCTATTAACAGTATCGAAAATAAAGGTATTAAAATTAATGCAGACTGTAAATTATTAAACTATATATTTATACAGAGAAATGTAACTATTGTTACCAAAAAATAAGAAGAACATGAATTAACTCTATACACGGACTTTAACATCATTTAAAGAAAATATTCATTCATTGAGAATATTACAACTACGCAAATGTGTGACTATTTATTTACATTCTTTCTCAAATACATTGTCACTCTTAAAAATATTTTAGATTATTAAGAAAATAAATTTGAATATTCCTTGTATTTCGCAATCCCAAAGCTTGTATACAAATTGCCTTCTGTTCTGAAAATATTATTCTCAGTTGACACACTAATTGAAGGAGGAAAAATTATGCGTAAGATACACAAAAAACGTTTTATAGAATAGGAATCAAAATATTTTTTACAAATTTTAAAATTAAAATAATAATATTTCAGTCCATTGTATTTTATCCTATTCATAATTGTATTACTGTAATAACTCTTAACACAGTTGATACTATAACTCCTTTATATGTTTCGAGTATTACTGCCTAGATGTATGCAGTGGTTTTTAGAAGAGAATTGTAGTAACTCAAGATAGTAACGTTATGACTTATTTTCATGAATAGTTTTTAAATATAAAAATATTTTTAGGGTAACGTAAAATTATTTTTTCAACGACGATGAATTACCAAATGCAACAAAAGTAGAATGAATTTTTTTTTAATATATTTTTATATAAACTATTCTAAATATAGCATATTTAAATTATACAATTTTTTTCATTTTTTGTCATAGGCTTTGGTTAATATCAAAGTACTACATTAGAGATTTTTAAATCTAGCGAAGGAATAACAACTCATAAATGTTTTTAAAAAAGTTTTCATGAAATTTGCCTAAATTTACAAGATGCTAGTGCAGACATAAATCTGTGAATATGACACAAAACTGCCCAGAAAATGGAATAACAAATTATAAAAAATATTTCATTAATATTTTGAGTCAAGGTTGTATATATATATATATATATATATATATATATAATCATTAATATAGGTCATAATCATAATGACAACATCTTCTTTCATCCATTTCTTTGCTTTTATTAACCTAAGACTAATAAGAATATGGAAAAAAAATCTACTATCTTTTCTAAATTTATGCACAAAATTTTACAGCTCTATCTTCATTATTTAGCGAGTTATTTAGATTTTATTTAAGAGTGTGACGAATCATTTCATTTACCTTTTAGGCTCCCATCTACCCGACATTTTGATTTTGTGAATGAAATGTTAATCCTAGGGAATTCCGACTACTAGTTTCAAATATTTACTGTTAGATCTAGAGAAATGTAAAAAAGTGCATCTGAAAGAGCAAAAAATAATGAAGGATTCTGCGGAATCTTATTTTTTCTCCGATTCTTAAGAGTATTTTAAAATATGTTTAAAGACAGAAAAAAGTGCAAACGAATCATTAATATAGGGTTAAAAATATTAAAAATCGAATGAGAAAGTAATTCTTCAGAAGCATTTTTTCTCTCTCTTTTAGATGAACTTTAGTACATTCAAATAGATCAAATAGTACAGGTTTGAGAACGGTATTTGAAATTCCGTAAGATTAACATTACGCTCACGAAATAAAAATAGCCTGGAAATGGGAGCCTTAAAACATGAAACTGCTTTTGTCATAGATTTTTATTTTTCAAACACTAAGGCTTTTTTCAACGATATAACGAGTGCTAATGTTAGTTACAAACTTTCGTAATTATTTCTGATTGTGTTGCATGATACACTATAATTACATGGAAAAATGATTTAGATCAGTAGTTATTTTCAATACACAAAATTAGATTTCATTGTTTAATTTGTAAAACTATAAATAACACCAGTGTAGAAAAAAAATTACTGAATTGTTAGAATACTTCTAAGATATTTAAAAAAAATGAGTAAAAATATTATATTTTTAGAAGTAGTAAAAAACATTTTAAATATAGAAATAATTTTTTAAAAAAATTAAAATTATAAATAACTGTTTGCATAAAATTAAACTTTTTTTGTTCGGAAATACGTGTTTATTGTGTTCAAATACAGCGAATATAAAATTGTTTGCATAAATAAGCTCCGCAAGTATTGTGTCCCTTTAAATCAATATAATTCAGATTCATGGAAGATCAGGACATTTTCAAAAATTTCAGTCGTTCGAGCCATGTCTTAAAAAAATTTACACAAGAAATGAACTTTAATTAATGTAATTATTTTAATGGAGGATTTATTACTTTTATTAATAGTATTGAATGTTTAATCTCTTATTAGTTATATTGAAAACACAACTAAGAAAACTGATTTTGTAGCAGTGAAAATTTTAAATTGCCAGTAATTATTGATACTGATTTAATACACTCAGCATATATTAAAAATGCATACAAAATTATGGCTTCTAGAATAATCAAAATGACTATACTTCGTAATAAAAAGAAAACAGAAAAAATAATTTTGATTATCTTAGGTATCTTGAATGAGTATTATAAATTTAAAAACTAAAGCAATTCAATCCTAAACGGACATGTTTACAAAAATGACGAATAATGCATAATACAGAAAAGTACACTAGTTCGAATATTGTCAATTGTGCTCAAAGAAACATTGGATCCCGAACATAAATCAGTACCCAAATGGTATAAAAGAGTTAGAATAATTTCCGGGGGGAAAAAAGAAAGAAAAGCACTTTTTTAAGCAATACTTAAAAAAAAGCAAGCATTTTTTTTTTAAAGGGCATGCTAAAATTTAAAATTCACGTTTCACGTCTAGTTTGCATATAATCTCAACATCTGGTGTACATCTGCAGTAAAGTTTTGCTTAAGATATATTGGTTATATCAAAAATTTCAACTTTTTCTTAAATTTACATACATGTCTAGACCACGTAAATAACATCTGTCTCGTGCTCAAATATACGCTCGGAGCTTTGAGACAGTAATGCATGATGAGGACGCGTATAATATAAACATATGGTAAGTGTTTAAGGACGATTTACTCTAAGCACGAAATAGCATCTGATTTATAAATGTTTTTCTGTACAATACAAAATCATATCTAAGAATACATAAACAATGACAAAGAACAAATAGCCGTGATGAATTCCTAGAACGGCTTCATCCCTAGAAGGGACAGAAGAGATAATGAGCAGTGATCCTTTGGGTGAATGAGTTAGAAAAAAATTGAGTTTTTTTATAGAGCAAGAGGCAAATCTGGCTACGCTGCATCAAACAATGTGTATCTGTGAGCTAGGGAAATGAAAAAATGGGGAGACAGATAAAATTTCGTCAACAAGAGGAATGTTCAATAACTAAGAAGAATCACAAGGGCATCAAAAGTAAGGAACGACAATCGTGTTTACAAAAAATGATTGTTTGGAATCCGAATAAAATACATTATAGTGTGCCGTTTGAGTTCCAAACAACTCTAATCTAAAGACACTATTCTACTTTAAAGTGGAATAATTCTCTAGTGGGTCCCACGAATTTGAATGCTCGAAATGGTTTACAAAAATGGAATTATTTGGAATCCGAACAAAATACGTTATAGAGAGCCGTTGGAGTTCCAAACAACTCGAATTTCAAGACACTTCAATCAAGGATTAATTCTCTCGAGATTCCCACGAATTAGAATGTTCAAAACGATTTAAGGGTAAATACTCTTGGTTTTAATGTAAAATAGTTAAAAATACGAGGCTTGATTAAAACATAATGCCACCATGGCTATACCTTTTTTTTATTGGGACCTGATTTTATAATTTCTTTTTGTACCTGAAAGCTATATATATCATATAAAGCATTATTTATTTTTTGATATAGTCCCCTTTCCTTTACACGCGCTTGCTCCAACGAGTATGAAGTCAGACTAAGCCGTCAAAAAATTATTCCGGCAATAATTGTCGACGCAATTTTTTAATGGTGGCTTTTACCTATTCTTCGTAACGCAGATTGAGTTAAAGTTATCTTTCATCTTTAAAAGAAAGTGAAAGTATCTAGGTGCATTGTCGGATGCAATGACATTTGTTGTATTAACTTTTTTTTTTCAAAATGGATTCCATCTTTTTCAGATCTGAGCACATCAACTGAGCCAAATTAATATGTAATTTCACCGTACAAAGCATCTGCAGAGAGCAAGAGGTGAACAGCTAGACGGCGCTATAATTGAAAGCATAAAGCACGAATTTTCTAACATATCGGCATTTCTGCAATGTATTTCAGGAGGCCTTGCGACGTACAGTAATCAGGAAGATGTCGCTTCTCCTGAAATCCAAGGTGGAAATGACGATGCGCAAGAAAACTCGCGCTTTATGCTTTCCATTACAACACCGTCTAGAGGAACAAAGTTTGCTCTCCACCGAAGGGGGAAATTGCTTGTTTAGATGTTTTCTATCTCAGATTAAATTTTTGCCCATCAGTTTCGAAACACCTTGAATAGCTAGTTTTTTCCAAGGGGAAAATAAAAGAAATCAAGAGCATTTCTAGAAATATATTTGTTACATTTTGTTGACGTAGAATAAAACCTCTAATTTTTTTTCCGATGGAATTAAGATATATGTATATATAAATAGTATTATAGCTAATTTAAATATGTAAATTAATTAATAAGGGGATCACTTATGAATTAGTTAAAAATCTCTCACTTTAACATTCCTGAAATTTTATTGTTTTAAAGGACGATTTTATTTAATATATTTTAATAACATGAATTTAATCGATAAAAACAAAGGATTGTATATATCTGTTTAGCTGTTCAGTAAAAAGAAAGAATATTTATAGTTCTCACATATCTTTTCCAAAATAAAAGAACCACATTTCACGTTTACTGTTTTCCCCAAAAAATGATGCTACGGAAACGAAATAACGGAATAAAACGCGATTACCTTTTCTGCTTACTTAGCTGTTTACACAACGTATAAACAATTCGATTCCCTAAGAAATGTCTTGTTTACTACAGAGCGCCTGAGGAAATGGAACCCATTTACAAGACATGCATTATGCATGAAATTCAGGCAGAGATGTTATCATTTTCGGCGTTGTTTGTTTTCAGAAATATTTCATACGCCTGAACATCTCGTACCGTTTCATTTATTTGCAATGTTAATTTATGAATACCTAGATTTAATTTACGGTATCAAAACATATCAAAGAATATTATATGGGGCATTATATGTGATAAAATATGTCTTGAGTTAAACAAGAAATATAAAAAAAAAAATTTTTAGTCAATTCCTACTTAGGGCAACAAAGAAAATTTCTATTTTAATTACTTTTATTAAATAATTACAATTAATATAAATATGTATATACATAGTTATGACAGAATCACAATATTAAGTGGCAAAAAAGAAAGCGAATTTCCTTTCAATTTTCCATTTTTCCTTTCTATGCATGGTGCTGGACTATTATTTTTGTTTGTTACTATTTATTGTCATTCATTTTTTTAAGTTTGAAAACATTTTCTCTCTCTCGCACAAAATCTGAAAAAGAAATTTTTTCCAACGATCTACACGCTTCGTCACTGACGGTATTTATTCCTAATTTTTTATTCTGCTAAATATTTTATAGGAGATAAATTTTTTTCCTCCTATATAAAGCCAACATTAATTAATTCATCCGGTAAATTAAATGGTTAGAATGCAGTTCAATCCAACCACCCTTGGTGACAGGAATTATATGGTGGTATTTTGCCAAATGTGGCTACTCTGATTCGCTTCACGGACTTAACGTTCAGCCAAAAAAATCGCCAAGTTTGGAAATTTTTGAAATTGCGCCAAGCGATTGGGCTAAACTGCATTTTCATCAATTAAGTTTAATTAATATTTGAAAAAAATGCATTAACATCAAGTATTATCCACTATAAGTTTAAAAAAATGTATTTGATCTTCAGTGGATGAAAAAATGTATTTTATTAAAGATTGAAAATTTGAACAAGATATATAAATATATAGGGAGAGTGTGAACTAATAGTAGGAATTTAAATAAATAGACTTAAAATCAGAAATGGAAATACGTCGGCCTCCATTAACAGGCGAATTAGCTGGTTTTATTATGGCTTCCTACATAAGCTATTGCCTGTAATATCATTCCAAGACATTGTAGAACCTCATAAAATTCTCACTTTAAAAAATTAAATTCAGATTAATCTTTTATTCGGATGACGTAACATCTTCCTCTTAAGAACAGACATTAATTCGGTTTTATTTCTACCATTTTATAGTAGCCTCGGCAACCTAACGCTCATGTTCGCGAACTCGCGGGGCGGATTTTGTCGAATCGTAAATTGGAACCTTGATACACGTAAAATCTTTCAAGGCCGTAAAGTCCTCTCGTTCGCATGTTGTGGAAATTAGGAGAAGGATGTACCAGTTCAGATGTCGTCCTCGTCACTTGACCGACGTTCAAAATTACGAGGTACGTTGTCAACAACCATCGCATTGCTTAAATTTGCGACTTTAATAACATCAATCTATCAACCTTCTGTATTTTTCCCATGAGTCACCAGTGCTCGGAAGTGAAATTTTTCTGTTTGGATTATTTTTTGCAAGAGATTATTTTCCATAATTCGCTATCAGTGAGATTAATTGCACCTTCAACCATTTTGTATTTGTAAGCTAAAAATTCAAAACACACAATTGAATTTCGCAATAATGTGTTTTATAAACCGCATATGCGGTCAATTTTTGAAATTTAACCTTTAGGTTTATTTTAAATTCTCCAAATCAAATTTTTTAATAAGTATTACTAACAAATATCTGCTAGAGAAAACTTCTGGTTATATCAATCAAATGTTATTTATGAAGGGAAAAACATTTTCAATTATTATTAACAATTCCACTATGCTTAACACTTTAATGGCTTACTATTTCTCAAAATCATTTTTATAAAAAGTCAAATTATTCATCACAAGCGTTTGACATGCAAATCTAATCCATAATTTCAGAAAATTCATTTTTTAATTACTATTTTAATACATAATTCCAGTTCTGGACTTACAATAGCCAAAAAATGCATTTTACAAGGAAAATTGTTTGATTAAGGACTCCATTACGTTATAGGTAGCAAAAAAATATATTCAAAAAGTACATTTAATTTTCTATTCAGTTAAAAGATATTACTTATGACTTATATAATATTTAGAAAAAATTGAATAATGAACGAGAAGTTTAAATAAGATCTGTTTTATAATTTTACTCTTAAATCCGATATAACGATGAGTTTAAATTTAGAAGTCAAGTGGAATTTAGTATATACTTATTATTTTCTTTGTATCAAAAGTGACCGTAATAACCTAGTGGCCATGGTGGTGAATTCGCGACCAACTATTTTTTAATCGAGTCGTGTACACGAATTTTTATGTCATTAAAGACCCACCGTGACGCGGAGTTGATACACATGAAATTTATAGATGCTGTAATTCCTCACGATGGTATGGTGTGGAAGTTTGGGGAGGAAGGTGCAAGCTCAGATTTTGTCCTCGTCACTTAACTGAAGGTCAAAATTACAAGGTACATCGTCAATAGCTATCGGGTTCCTTATAAATGCGACGTTAATAAACAATCAATCTTAATTCATACAAACTTTAATTTTGAAAGAAAAATAACACGATGGATGTCTGTAACAGACAAATATTAAATTTTTTTTCACAAAATTTAGTTCGAAAAAAAAGGTGGGTGCAAGCAATAAATTAAAAGCCGTTGTCTCCTTTTTAAGCCTGAAAACAGAACAAATGTCTCTTAAAAAAGAAACTCGAAACCTTAGAATTTCATTGTTTATTTTCATATTTAAATAATATACATTTTCTAAATTAAAGATGTATGTTCAATAATGATTAAGAAAATGCATTTCAAAAATTTCTAAAGTTTCGTAGTGAACTTAAAAATTTTACTTACATCTGTTAAGGAAATATACAAACATTTGATTAAAAACGTGCATTCATAGAACAAATAGAACAGAATAAAAACTTAAGCAAATTAATTGTTACAATTACAAGTTTTATTTATTGTCTTAAAAGTGTTTAAATATTATACGCCACTATTATAGAGCTATCCATTTTATATGAAAACGAACGTATTTTAAATATCTCGGTAGTTGTAAATTTGATATCAATCTTAATTAAATAATAAGAGAAGAGAAATTTCAAAAATAATTTTGTTATTCTAAATTTATATAAATATTGTAAATAAGCTCGCTCTGTAAGAAAATATGATACTGATTCTCTAATATTTGAACAATATAAAGAAGCATAGCTTTTAACTTAATTATCGCTAATCATTAAAATATTCTGTGTAACAAAAATATGCAATTATATCAGATAAAAAACATTTTGGAGACAAAAAGAGTTTTAGAAATTTTTTTCTTTACAAGCGAGCGACAAAAAGCCTTATTTTTTTTAACAAATGTGTTGCATTCTGTTGCATCCCTTCCACTTTAATTAGAAGTTTTCATTTTATTCAATCTATTCTTCGAGTAGTAAACCAAGTTCGAAAAATGATGAGGTCACACGACAAAAGACCTTTTAAGTAGAGTTCCTTATATTTTAAATTTGAATTTAAGCGATTTTGAATTTATTTTTCAAATTTAAATAATACTTTAGCTATTTTTACAAAACGCGAACAATTCTGAGAGACGAAAACATTAAAAAGATTTAATATATATTAAATTAAAGTAAAAGAAGTCACGTAAGTGATATGTGGTGCCCCATGATGATCGATGTAGCTTAATCGACAGGCCCGTGAACTCAAGTCCCAAGTTGTATCGTTGAACCGTCGGTTGGAAATCTGGTGCAGCTAAAATCCCACTGTGTAGCAGAACTAATGCATGCTATATCTGACCAAGCTCCACTCCCATTAGCAAAGTGTGGAAATTTGGAGATTGTGATGACTCAAGTGTCAAGTTTGGAGACTCAAGTGTCGCCTTCGTCATTTGACCTCGTCCTCACCGAGGTTGAAAATGACGAGGTTCACTAACAGTAAGTCCTCGTGTTGCTTCCAATTGTAAAGTT
Source organism: Nephila pilipes (assembly GCA_019974015.1). Classification (NCBI taxonomy): domain Eukaryota; kingdom Metazoa; phylum Arthropoda; class Arachnida; order Araneae; family Nephilidae; genus Nephila; species Nephila pilipes. The sequence goes on from BMAW01019956.1 coordinate 100,360, forward strand.
AATAATCAATTAATAACGGTGCCCACCATCATCGAGCAGTGGCTCGTAATTTTTGATGGTCTTTGTTAACTTCTTTGAATTCACAAATGAAGAACTTGCAGATCATCATTTAATACGAAATTCGCATAAATGTCACTGATTCATATGGGAGTGAAGGGCACCATTTCTTTCAGGGATCATTCGCCCCTCCCTGCGACTCACATATATGAGGTCCCTTACCAAGATTACCACATATACATCTCCCTGACACACGCTCAGCATATGTGTGAAGACAACAGAAACACACTTACATATTGAAATTTAACTTAAAACTTATCACTCAGAAGAAAATCTTCTACTATTCATAAAAGAACTACTCCATCATCTTTCTTCCATCTAAAGTTGTTTGAGTCTCTGTTAAATTTTTAATTCGTAATTACAATTGATAAAATTTAGAATACTAATAGTTGCATCAAATGTTAGTCATCTTATTTGAACATTATTGCCAAATAATTTACTTTACTTTTGATTGCGGAATTTTCTGTCTCCCACAATACGATCACTTGACCTCTATATAGTTTATAATTACTATTAGTTAATAATTATTAGTTTAAAGATAATAGTTAAGTCAGCAGGGAGAAGCGCTGCATCATAAACAAAATACTGTTTCAAGCAATAATGATATTTTATTATCGTATAAGCAATTCGCTGCACTGCCGACGGAAAACAAAACAACCCTTAACAAGAAATACAACAAAATACATTACACGATCCTCTCCATCCACTCCAATTTTTTAACAATTTTTTTAGTAATGCATGAGAAAAATAAATGCAATTTCTGGTTAGTTTATTTTATTAAAATTTACTCCAATGGAATTTAAAACTTCTTTCATATTTAAATCAAGCTCTAAAATTAAGGAAGTTCTTCTATAATAAACAAACCTTAGACATAATCAAAAATTGAAACCCGGTGTTAATTTTCATTAAATAGCAATGAAAAGAAATTTTGTTTCCATTATAATATTTTGTAACTTGTACTCATAAATTCAAGTGACTTATAAAACACGTTAGTTAAATAACGAAACGAATTCTTCCTTCTTTGAAAATTTGAACTTCGGTTATTTTTGTTTAAAGTCCAACACGATTCTTAAAAAAAAGATCAAATTAGTCACAATAACAGTCGCGCTCTTCCCTGGGTGCTGTTAATTAATCTTTGTATTTTTGTCATACATGACACTAGCACTATTTGTGCTTGTCAAAGACACACCCTGATGAAATCATTTTGAAAAATGTAAACTCATAAATGTACGCGAGAATCATTTTCTCTCCTCAAGGACGAGAAATTATTTTTTCTTCAAGCATTTTTCGTTTCCAAATTTCAAGTTGATGTGTTTTAAGCCGATTATTATTTGACAACTTTGTCGTCGAATGAGTATTCATATTGGACAAGGAGAAATTCATTAATAGTGTATTGGATAATTTTTCGGTTGTAGTTATTTCGCAAACTTTTTAAAAAGCGTATTATGTGTGGGATTATGAGATGGTAGTAATTCAACCATATTAATTATTTCATTAAGGTAAAAGAAAGTATTGAATGCTTCTCGGATAATTATTTACCTAAATTAATAACTCAATTATCGAATTCCGTTTGGTCTGTACAAGACTTATAGGCTTTTTTTTCGTTCAATTACAGAAGCATCTCATGTGACGTTGGGCTATTCAAGGTTTTCTCTTCTCTAGCCACGGGAACACTTTGTAATTTGAATTGCAAACAATTACAACTCTTTACCAACGAACATAAAACATAATTAGGTAATTCAGATGAATATGAGAAGTATGATGAATTGAATTATAGGTAGTGATATATAAGTGAACATATTTGAATATAAAGGGATGATAGAGAGATAATAACGACAAGTTGACGGATGTTTGTAAATTTGGGTGAATTATTCTAATTAATTGTTTGGAGTTGGAAGTGAATCCTGATTAGAATAACAGGAATCGAATCTACTGCAAGCGAGAAATGTTAAGTAGGGAGGAGGGTTTTGCTAATCTAAGACATTTTTATTAGAATATGTACTAGAACTAATTGAATTAAGAGGTATTCTAGAGGAAACTATCTTGTGGCATGTTCTTTCTTTGTTAATAAACTGTGTTGCCTTCCTCTTACATATCTTCAACTGGAGTTTGAGCTTATTCACTATGTAGTTAGACTTTAAGATGGCTGTGGAATTATATAACTAATGAAGGTACGTCACATCTATATATATCTTAGTATTAGCAGCTATTGTTTCGGAGGAAATGCCATATTTTATTATAGAGCAAATCAGTGATAAGTTGTAATATTTTATTCTTGCTAAAATCTAGTGTACAGTTGTGAAGCCTGCCAGTTCCTGGCTGCCTCCTGTGTCATAGCTAACTCAATTATTAAACACTAAGACTCACTTAATCAATCAAAGAGACACTAGAACAATAATTACAGAATTTATTAACTTCTTGTTAATATAACAAGAATTATTGATGCTCTCAGGGGTAGGATTCTACTAACCTAATTCAACCCACCAATAATAATCTACAGACTCTTACCACTAAGCCTTCCTCGACTGCAACTTAGACTCTGGAACCAAATGTAGCCCTCTCTACACCTTTAATCCAATCGCCTATTTCAACTTCTCTTTCCTTCTCCTTCAGTCTCTTTCCACTTCTCCTTCAGCCTCTCTATCGTGACTTTCAGTCGGAGTTTATATATTTCCAAACTCTCCAGCTTCACTTCATTTCTACCTGCTTTCTATCTACATATTCACGTTTCATTTTTATTTGAGCAAAGGTTGTTTAGCAAAAGAAATCGATCTTAATTAAAAGTCCCCAAGTTTAGTGAAGAGAAACCATGAATAGCCCAATGTCACACAGTGACTGAAATCAATTAGCATTTTTTGCAGCTTACTCCAACAAGAACTTGAACCTATTCAGTGACTGGACAAATATATTGCATCTAGATAGGTTTTATAATTTCTAAAAGGAAGCGCTTCAAAGCAGTTAATGTTGGATATTCATGTGAGATAATATATTTTCTCGAGTTACTCTATGGATTCAATATATGTTACAATAAACGATTCATTCATCATTAGTTTTTATTAAATGTACAAGTCTTTCTATAACATCCTCACCTTGTACATAACTGTCATATTCGAAAGGAGACTCCTCTACATTACTAATTGCATTCCAACAACAGGAAGCACAATTTTATAAACGAAACGTTTTATTGATAAGGAAAAATCACACAATAAGCTTTGACATTACGTATTGCGTTCCAATACATAATGATACTGATTATTCCAACGGTTACTACTGTAAATTAAGTTAATCCGCAGTAAGAAACAAGGATGGAGTTCAATATGTTGAATTCTATATTGACGACTTTTGAACGGTCAATGTACGCAATACGTAATGTCGTATACGTAATGCCAGGTCCATCACAGGAATAATTATTTGCCTTACATCCTAATACAGACATCGATAATATTCTTGCTTTTTCGAAAACTATGAATTTTGTCGCCAAAGTCACCAATATTGTTGACAAGTCGTCAAAATGGTCTCTAAGTTGAAGGATTGATATTTGCTTGTTTCCCTCGTTTACCGATAGATATCTTTTAATGCTTCTTTTCATTCATAAGAGAAACGTTGCAGGAAAACATCTGCGTATTTCTAAAACCAAACAAATCAACATGAATAGCTCTAATATAAAACATTAAGTACATAAGTTGCAATTAATATGCGGGATATATTTTATCCAGATATATTTGTCATTTCTTAGTAATAATTAAAATTTTACGATATTCCTTCGCACAGTGCATTATTTCTTAAAAATAGTTTATTGAAACCTTGAACATAAACTAGGTACTAATTTTTTTGGATGAAAAATGCTCATATATGAAAGTAAATTGATAACTTCCGACGATTAAACGCATTGTTACCGAAAATAGTTTCCCATTAAATCTGACATGTAATATTTTAAAACCTTTTCATTTTGACGTTGAAGTAGAATAAAAATGACTTTTATCCTTTATAAATGTGCTATATGTCTTAATTTCATTCTGCCACAAGTTTCCTCGACATTTGACAGTTTCAATTTATATTTTATAGCATCAATTTATGTTTTTAAGCTTACTTGGAATACATTTTCCTGTGAGTATTATTTCCGAAAAGAAATTTATATTACTGGTTTTCATCAATCTTCATTTGAGCCTGCTAAGTGAAATGTAACGTCTTCTTTAGTTTTTGAAACTTTTTGTTCTACCATTGATTTTTAAAAAATATATATATAAGTGATAAATTATTTTTTCAAGTTACAATTTTTTATCTTTAGCACAGTAATACCTTTTATTGCAGAATTCTTATTAGAAACACGTATACGAATAAAAAAATACTCGTGACAAAAAGGTTTGTTTTATTTAAATTTTAATCATTTTCTTTGATATTAATTATCAAATATAATTCTTAAAACCATTTTTCCATGCAAAGTTTTGAAAAGAAGAGATTTAGTCACTGTGCTATAATTTTCTTTAAAATATAATTATTAAATTGTTCTATTAAATACAAGGATTAAAGCAACCAATGTTATGACAAATGAATTGAAATTTTATTTAATTATTTATTTAATCATTCTCTAACTCGTTTATTCTCACGCTCACACTTTCATTCACAAACTCATTCATGCATTCATTCACTCATACAATCACATATTCACTCTTTTATTTGCACACTCATACACTCATTCATAAACTCCTACAACTATCCATTCACTCTATTATTCGCTCTCTCACACATTCATTCATTCACTCACTCATACAATCATTCATTCACTCATTTATTCGCTCGCTCACACATTCATTCACACACCCATACCATCATTCATTCTCTAATTAACTCATACGCTCACACATT
>BMAW01019956.1:115199-140927 GCA_019974015.1 Nephila pilipes
ATCTGTTCAAAAACTCTATTGTATTCAATCAACCACATTCATACTCTTCTTCTGAGCCAGTTACGTAACGGAAAGACAGGGCTACCAATAAAGTAATCTAGTCGTAGCTTTTCCTGGAAATAGCCTTATTTTAATTTATAATCTTAATTCTTTGTAAATATTTAAATCTTTCATCTCAGAAAAAAAAAATTGAAAATGTTGTTAATATTTTTGGAAAATAATAAAATCTAACGTACATCTTAATAAAACAAAATGTTCTGGAAAAAAGATTTTTGAAATAGAAAAATTCCAATTAATTTTGAAAGAACATGGTATATCAAATATATACTTTTCATTTTACGATAGAGATAAAATAAATCTTTTTTCATAAAGTGTTCTCCTTAATTTGGAAGAATATGAGCTTATGTTTTAAAATTTAGAATGAAATACGACTGTGTCAAGAAATTCTGTCTGCCCAATTATATTGAGATGGATTTTTTTTATATTTCATTCTTCCTTTTTGCTTCAACTTTTTCCCACTTAACTAATGGTTGACAAACCTTTTTGTTTTTCCGGTTCTTATAATGTTTCTCCGAATTCATATTTGAATTGAAGATGTAAATATGTAACGATGAAGAAGTGTGTGTGTGTATATATATATATATATATATATATATATCTTCTTATGATTAAGAATATTTTTAACTTCTTATAATACATCGTTTTTGTTTTGTGTATTTCAACCCATTTATTTATTTTGGTTTTAGACATGTTTATGGTTACTTATATTTATAATTCGCGAAAATTACGAAAGTTGTCTAAAAAATAAGAGTACTCAATTTCATAAAAACCTCCCGAAAAAGTAATAAATTTTAGAAAGATTTGTAAATTCATATACGAGCACATCATACACTGTTTTTCAATGTAGTCGTCATTAATGACTATGTACTTTCTGAATCGAGGGTTGAATTATCTTATATCTTTGCGAAAATAAATCCTATTGTCCTGAAGTTCAGAGTGGCATTAAGCGATCGGCCTATTTGGCTCAATATTTAATGGCACTTTGGACTTCACCAGTGATCGAAAATCTTTTTTGGTCCATTAATGACTTGAGAGAGATGAAAAAAAAAAGAAATTTTAAGGTGCCAGATCAGGAGTGTGTGAGAGGGTTAGAGATGTTTTTTCGAATTGATTGATTTTGTTAAAATCACACTAGGAGCAACACGAGGGGGTTCTGGCGATGGACCTCAAATTCTGAGCCATGATCAACTGACGAGGACGACACTTGAACTGGAACCACCACTCTTAACTTTAACATAATGCCAACGGGAGGACTTTAAACCTCGACAGATTTAAAGTGCATCATCCCCGGCTATAAGGCTGGTCTTTAGTGGTATCAAAGCTCGAACCCACGAACCAACATCAACCGCTGGCCAAGAGTTCGCGACTATGACCATTAGGCTACTGCGGCCACTGGGGATGGTGTTCCAACCGAATGAGTTCAAGAGTTACTTTGTGGTATTGACTGTGTGAGAATGTGCATTGACATACAATGAACACGCGCTTTTCAATCATACTCTCTTTCTTTGTTCTACATCATCCTCTATGTAATATTTTAAACATATTTTGCGTATCATTCGACATTAATCGTTTCCTAAAGGTTCAAAAATTCATTGAGGGGAATCCCTTTACGGTCCCAACAGACAGTGGTCATGGTGTTTCGGGCCAAAAGAACATTTTAGACATTTTTTCTGCAAGATTTAGAATCACCACATTACTTGTACACATTAGCATGGCTCGTGACACAATCCACGTGAATCTGTTTTTATTTCGTTAACAATCTGGACCGGCGCACTTCTTTTTGCGAGAAGAAACCGGAGTACGCTTCTCAACTCACAAAAGGCGAGATTCGAAATCGAGGCACTCATGTTGACACAGCAACCACAACAAACGTTTTCAACCGACTCAGACCATTTCACTCGTAAAAATTTGATCCCGAACGCAATGCTGCCAGTTTTGTTGAAACTCATCATCCTCGCAGTGCAATCTACGAGAAATCTCGGTAGCCGTTTGCTAGGCACTCAAATCCTACACACACTGATATTATTACGATAACTTCCTGATACGAGCTGTATCTCTTAAATTATCCATTAGTTATTATTTTTGCAAGTATTTGAAATAAATTCTTCTTTTTACTTGGTTCAATTTGGATGTTTGATATTCTTATACACAATATTACATATATTGTAATATGGTCGATAAATGCTGATGTTACGAAATATTAAATTATCCTGGGTCGTTCGCAATTACTGATCTGAGTCATTGGGAGTATGATATTTGACTGCGCATCTAATTACCCCTTCTATGTCTTTACGATATTTGTAATACCGAGAAATATACTTATCTCGGTTGAGAAGAGGTTGATAGAGTGATCGAATTTCAAAAATGTTGCACTGAAGCAAATATCCTTAATATCTTCTTTTTCTTATGTGTTCTTCAGAAATAAAATAGTTTAAGGAAGTCACTTGATGTAGAATTTTCCTTTCTTCCTTAAGTCGTCCGTCTACCGGCAATTTGATTTCGTGAGCATAATGTTAATCTTATGGAATTTCTACTTTGGTCCCCAAATCTTTATTATTTTGACTATTTTAAAGAAAAATATGTACATCCCATACAGCAACAAATAATGAAGGTTTCTGTGAAAACACAAGTTTCCTCCAATTTTTAAATTTTTTTTATCCCTATTTCAATGATTCACATTTGTGGGTTTTCTGGGCTTTAAAAATATTCTAAAATATTTTCAAAAATCGAAGGAAACATATGATTTTTTTGCTTTTATTGCATTCAAACCGATAAAATATCAAAAAAACAGAAATTCCATAGGATTAATATATCGTTCATGAAATCACAATGGCAGGTAGATGGGAGACTTAATGTTAAAAATAGCCAAGTTTAAGAAACATTTTTTTTTTAAACTCCCTGGTGATACAGTCACCCATTCCGGTTCTTAGTGTCCATTTATTGCATTGTCATTATTTGTATGTCGAGATTTTGTCAAAAAGTTTATTCAAAAAATTTACTGTTTAAAATGTACACTAGTTTTCATAGTTATTAAATTTTTCACATTTTTTTTCATCACGAATTTAAAGGAAAAAAAATCACAATTAATATATGAAATGCTCCTATTAAAATGATAACAATGCAATAAATTTATTCAAAAATTCATGACAGTATGGTCAAGTAATTTTTTAAGAAAATATTACTTGCACTAAAAATGTTGCTTTTTTCACATTAAGGAGGTAGAAAAAATCCAACTGGAAGTGCTCCTCTCCTTTCTTTGCTTTTGATTAAAGAATGATATTTTCAAACATTAATTGCTTCAAATGTATTCCAAAAGTATATGTATCTACTGAAGGTTTTGAATAGAATTCAAAGCCAAGTATCGAAATACACCTATTTTGACAAAAAATTATGTTATGTTTGTAAAATCCAGGTAATTAAATTTTTGAAAAGCTAGTGAAAATTTATAGCTCCTACCTGTCAGTCCTGTTATATTCGTGAGCAGAGATTTAATTTGATAGAATTTCTACTTATATTTTCTAATATGTAGACTCTCTCTCTCTGATATTTATTTAAACACAAGAAAATATACTTGTAATAATAACCAAATATTGTTTTTATATGCTTACTTTTTTCGAATTTATAAGACTTTTAAAATAATTTAGGGAAGTTTGAATACCACAGACGAATCATCAAAACAAACATAAAAATATTTTTCAAAAAGTGAAGAAACAAAATAGAAACTTTTTTTATACTTTTGAATGCATTTTGATTGCATTTAAATGAATGAATTTTTTCAAGATTTGAGTAAGTATGTAGAAAATCCGTAAGATTAACGTTATGCGGTCATGAATTCCGAACAGCTGATAGATATTGACCTGAAGAAGCAGTTGTAATGGATTATTAATAGAAGTTGAACATAGAAGTGTCAGATATTCATTTATTCTGTTTCGTGCTATTTTTCGTAGTTTAAAGCACCTTCACATTAAGTACTAATGTAAATCTTAATTTATCATTAAAAAAAAACGAAATGAAAAATAGGAAAGAAAAAGAAACATCATCGCGCAAAGTTTTAAATTTGAATAATGATCTGCACAGCCTTTTTTCGCAATATAAAAAATATTTAAATTGTAAGATAAAGAGATCTTTTGAAAACAGTTTTTCATTTTATGTTCGCATGAACTCAGTTAATAAATGGCGCATGAATACATGTAAAAAAGGGAAATTAATGAAATGTTGTTGAGAATACCTGATAATGATACATTCCATAAAATTGTTCGTCTCAAAACTCTTACTGCATTTGAAATATTACAGGAATGATTTATGGTTGCAAACACCTGACAGTAAATGATTTACGATAAGAATTTTAAATAACCATTGTTGTCTTATGTGATTTAATAATGCACGTTTTGATGTTGAATAGGTATTAAAACATATATTTCTCCACTCATCTTATATAATCTTAAGTTATTTACCGTTTGTTTTAATTTCAATTTAATAAGTTAATACATGATTTGATAACTCATTTCATAAACGGGGTTTTATTGGATAAAATTCATTGTCATCTTTTTTTATATTTATTATATCTCCAATTTTAGAGTTCTTATTGCTTCTGTAAGATGTATATATCATATATGTGCAATGCTTTTATCTGCACATATCCTCTATGTAATGATTTTCTTTTATTACCAGATGTCGCTGGTGTCCTGAAAAATGAAGAAGGTGACATATATACAGATGATGTTAAACAAGTAATATAAAAAAAATAATTAATTAAATTCCTACTTAGGTCAACAAAATTTTGTTTTTATGTTAGTTACTTTTTATTAAATAATTACAATTGATATAAATATGTATATACATATGACAGAATCACAATATTAAGTGGGAAAATAATTTTTTTTCCAGCGATCTACACCCTCGTCACTGACGGTATTTATTCCTAAATGTATATCCTGCTAAATATCTTATATAAGAAAAAAAAAATTTCTCACATATATAAATAAAATTTATTATTTGAAAACCAAATAAAAAAAATTTTGCTTCTACGAGATTCGACCCGAAGGCATGAAGATTCTACGCCGACACTCTATCAAATTTGCCATTGCAAGACAAATGAGATAGCAGAAGCATTGGCTTGTTTTGTAATTCATCCGGTAAATTAAATGGTTGGAATGCAGTTTAGGCCAAGCATCCTTGGAGACAGGAATTATTTGGAGGTATTTTTTCCAATATGGCTACCCTGGTCCGCTTCCTGGACTTAACGTTCAGCCAAAAAAAAAAAAAAAAAAAAAAAACGCCAAGTTTGGCAGTTTTTGAAATCGCGCCAAGCGGTTTGACTAAACTGCGTTTTCACAAATTAAATTTAATTAAATGAATTAATATTTGAAAAAACTGTATTAACATCAAGTGTCATTCACTTCTAGTTTAAAAAAATGTATTTGAACTTAAGTAGATGAATAAGAAAGTATTTTATTAACGATTGAAAATTTGAACAAGATATACATAAAGAGAGAGTGAGGTAATAGTAGAAATTTAAAAAGCAAGGCTTCATTTAAAATGAAAGTTTTAATAAAATGTTGCTGTATATTTACCAAACATGTTTGTTTGAAAGAGTTAAGAAGCAAATATAAGCATGCTAAAATAGAATTTGATTGGAACATAAATATGACTAAAAAAATAGAAATAATTTACTTAAGTGCAACATACATTCCATCCATTCAGTTTTGAATGTGAAAACTCACTTAAATTTAGTTAACTTTGTAGTGGCTCCCACTCATTATTTAACTCTGTAAACATCATAAAGTTTCTTTGAATAATGAATAACGTCACAAATCCAACTGAAGAGACGCTAGAAAAACACATTTTCTATTAACTAACCATCTTCAGAAATTTTATGAAAGATCGTTCTCTCTCCCGAATCTCTCTCGACTCGCCTGAATTCTATTTTTAAAATAAACAATAAAGTGATAATTTATCGCTCACTCGTATCGATTCTCGAATGCGGAAATATTGGCTCTGATGAACATTTATTCGAATTCTGAGTCACTTCTAACCATTTTCAATCGCAGCCTATCAACTACAGCAATTTACTCTAAATTGTACTTCACTATCTTCTACCGGTTTCCTTCTATTATTTTCAATTCTATTTCGCTTATATATCACTATCTTTAATAAAATTTGTTCTTATTTAATGTAAAATCTTCATTCACAACTTTGTTGCACATATTTTTTTGAGATGTAAATTCTAATTAGGTTTTATCTAAATTCTTTATTAATTGTAAAAATAAGTAGGAATCGAATTTCTGAAATTTTATTAAATGTTTTTGTGATGTACGATGAAAAACATTAATTTTTGTAAACAATTAAAGACATTTACAAATTTATTCTTGTTTTAATGTCTGAAATAAGGTTTGAATAAAAATTTTGAAGTTTCGTAATTAGATTAGATGCTGTTGTTGTGTATTCGAAACACAACTTAATGTCATTTCAATTCCTTAAATTAATGGAAAAAATAATCAAATTACGGAATTATTTAATTATTTGTAGCTTAATTATTCATACTTTGAAGGTTAGTTAATTTATAAAATTTATTTATAAAAAAATTAAGACGAATGTTGGATTCAATTAAAGAATTTTTTACATAGATAAAATGCCAATTGCAAATGAAAGGGGGGGGGGTAGCATTACGAATAAAAATTTACAAAAAAAATCCTTCTATTCTAAAATGAATATATATAAATGTTATGAAATAAAGAACATTTAAGTATTTTGAAAATTCTATTGATTAAAATTTAAGGGATTAATTTATAGCGAAATATGTTGTGTCTTTTTATTTTTAAGGTTTTAAGAGAATTACTTAATTAAAAAAGATATAGATTTTAAAATAAGTTTTTTTTTGTCAAAGTTCATTATAACTAATTTTAAAGAAATGAACACTAATTCTCTTAATTGCTAATTTAAAGTAGATTTCACAAGCAGCTATTATTGTCAATTTAAATATTTATTTTATTTTATGGAATCTACAATTACATTTCACAAAAGATATTATAATATTCCAGTTGAGGCTACATGATAAGAAGCAGGTAAAGGATTTGATGTAATATCAAGATAGAGATTATTATTTTATTGTTGCTTGACTTCAATATAATTTAAATTAAGGAATGTCAATGTCCAATTATTTTATTCTCGATTACAGTTTATTGCTTTTCAATAAACTCAAGGATTTTATTTAGATAAAAATTTACACTATTACCAATCCTACAAACCAAAAGTCATAGAAATTTACAATTTAGCAAGTATGATTTTTACAATCACATACAAAGTAATATTCAAAACTTTTATAAATATTTGAATAACAGTTATTTTATATTTACATTTTAATGCATTACATTTATTCTCCTACCAGGAACAAAAGTTATGTCACGAAAGTTAAAATCAAGTAAAGGTACGTGAAAATAAAATAATTTTAAGAATTTATCTATAAATAAAATGGTACTTTTCCATTTCGCCTGCGCAAGCGATAATGTCGCCAAAAATGATACAACCGACGCCAATCGGAATATGTTTATATTAAGTGTTGTCGCCAGTAAAGTCTGCTTGGCGAGAATTACACCGGCGAAATGGAAAAATACCAATAAAATATATATTTTTTTGAATCTCACTGGTGGTGTAAGAACTCTAACAGCTTAAGATTATATTAAAGCCCAATTTAGTCTAATGTAGAGCCACAGTTATTCTAGTTTCATTCTCAGTTGAAGCAGGAATATTGCTTGTAAAATTTATTATTATTCAGGAATTCCAATATATTATGTTGTGAGAGACTATACACAGGCTTCAATCAGTCTGTCGATACATATATTCATTTATTCTTTATCTTGAGAGTAAATGGTGAAAGAATGATATCAGAATATAGACCTTAATATGTGAGAGTTTATGTTGCTTCCGAACTCTCTCATTTCGAAGAAAAGCGAGAGAAGTGTATACAAAATCTTTATGTGCAAATAATCTGTGGAATTATTTCCGTTAATACCTTTCGACAAGTGGATGCAACTAGTATTTTGAAAATGGAGTAACAGATAAGAAAGTTTTGCCCGTGGAAGCATTACTTTTCTATCAAGCATCTCTCATAAAAAGTAATAAAACGTTTTGCTTACAAATAAGGATAATTTAAAAATAAGATGGGTTTCAATGAAATAATACAATACTGAAAACAGTTTTTGAATTGCTTTAAAGAAAATATTTATTTCTTTCTGATATGTAATGATCATATGATCACATTTGTAAACAAACAGTTATTAGAAGTGTTATTTATACTATGGGTAGTGAAGAATAAGCTGGGACATCCAATACATTCGAAGAATCAAGGACCATTTCGTATCATATTTAAAAATAAGATCATAGAATATAGATAAATAGATAAAAGATGCACCAATTCTGAATAAAAGGTTGTTAACTCAATTCAAAATATAATCTCAAATTGAACACATAAACTGGAGGAAACAAAACATTATATAAAAGAAATAATGGAAAAGAGTCGATTATAAGTATCGAATGACCTCTTTTCAAGATTTAATAAACAACCTATAGAAAAAGAGAAAATGGTGGTAGTATCTTTCGGGTAAAGACTACCCTGCAAAGTTTCTTAAAGAATTTTATCCAATAACTTCTTTCGGTTTCTGAAACGGACTAGAGTGATAAAAGATCAAAGATGTGAGTGTGAGAAAGGTTGGCTGTATTTAAGTGGATTCGGGGGTGGATGTAAAGGAAGAAAGAGAACGTCAGCTTGAAAGATCAAATGAATGAGAACGCCATTTGAGGATAAAGAATCGTATTTACTTAGTGTTTTTTGTCACCTCGTTTGACATGTTGAAAAATCAAAGGTAAAACTCATTAAAAGGGATAGTTTTGAGGAACATTACTATTACTGTTTGGGAAAAGCAAAGAATCGTTTGAGAAGATTTAGTTTCACTTTTTATGTCTTTGAATTATTGATTTTATTCGTTGATTAATTAATTGTGTCATGATATTTCTGGAATGAAAACCAATTTTTTCTCTTTGTAAAAAATCGCCACAATTAATGGGATTGCTTTTTGTTCAAGGAAATATGACAAATTATTTATTTTGTTATATACTTAATTTAGTTCCGGATTTTCTTAGCAACGTTAATTAAAAATTGTTAGTGTGACAGGCGAGGACATAGTTTATTTTATTGAATGAGTTAAATTGTACAAAAAAAATTATAATTACTTCACATAGCAAAAAAGTTTGTTCTCTTCAAAAAAAAATCTTATAAGAGACAATAGTTGGCCATATTTAGATGCATTAGATGTCACTTGACCGAGGCTCAAAATTACGAGGTCCGTCGTCATTAAACCTCGTGTTGCTTCTAGTGCGACATAAATTAAACCAACCTAGATATTTTATTTTAGAACTGCGTTTACACAAACGATCATCATTTCATATCATGTTAATTCAATGCAAATTATTCAAAATCCAATGAAATGTTTTGGAATATTATTAATGGAAATCGAATCAATCACCGGCTGTGAAAAATTGTGTTAATAACATGCATTGTACGATAGATCATTCAAAAGGAGGAAAAGATCAATAAAGAAGAACGCTGACGCGTTTCTTGAAGTAACAAACTAAAATGAATAGAAAATAAAAGTTATTTTTAAAATGATTTATTAAGTAATTTACGCTTCATATCAAAATACAATGTAGTAGCTCGAGAAATGGAAGGAAATATATAATTTACAAATAAGAATAATATTACCCATCTAATTTGCATGAAAAATTATATGGTTTATAAGTAACTGAAAAAGAAAAAAATAGTTTTTAACAATATATCCATATTTTTTATCACAGTTTTTATTTTTACAATCTTTTATTTAATTTACTGTGTTCATATACACAGTATGTAAAAAAATATGTATTTCTACTTCAAAATTTGTACACAATTTTTAACTCAATTCCTATCATCCGATCGGGTGAAATTTTGCATACACGTATAACTCCTATGACAATGCAATACTGTTGTATTATGCTCAAACTGTGACGGAGTTTAGGGAGAGGGAAATCGAGCTTATTAACACCCAATTGATTTGAAATTTTGCACACACATATATGTCACATAATTGCTCTATAATCTTAAATTTCCAGATTAAAAATAATTAAATAAGTGTAAATAAAAATTCATTTAACTTATAAGTTTTTTAAAAGGTAAGAAAAATAATTTTTTCATGTAAAATAATATATAATTTACGAAAGATTGATACATTCATACTTCTCGTAATCTCATATAAAGTGTGTGTAGCTATGATACTTAATTTATGATAATTACCCAATACCTTAGTTAAACCCCACAAGCCTTTTATAAATAAACTATTGTTTTACTTTAAAAAAAAATATTTTTCAACCTTTTAGTCCTTATTTCAATGAAAATTTGACTTAAAAATGTTTCTTTACAAAACAATCTTTATCTTTAAGTCCCTAATTGAAGTTATCATGATATCGCTATGTAACGCAACTGATGCACTTTAAATCTGTTGATCCTCTTGTTGGATAGTTGTGGACGTTTGGAGTGAGAGGTGCTAGCCCAGATGTCGTCCTAGTCACTTTACCAAGGTTCAGAATTATGAGTTCCGTCACCAATACCCCTCGTGGTATTTCTGAGTTCGACGTTATAAAATAAGCAATCAATCACAGTATCATTAATTCTATTAAGCAGATGATTGACCTTAAGATTTGAACCTTCTGGGTTGAGTTGACTATGATTGCAGAGTCAATCAATTAATTTTAAAATAATTTATTAAATGCTAAGGAGGAACGAGAACATTTTGGTACCTCATTAAAGGAATATCTATTGGTAAACAAAATACCTTAAGTCCCAGGATCAAAACTTGGAATTATGCATTGATGCATTGAGATAATCAAGGAGAAAAAGGGCCTTATTGATAAATTATTCCCTAGAGCATAAATTCTCACTCCCACATGATTAATTAGCGAGAAAATATTATTTACACAGACTCACCGACTGCTTTGTGATGATTTAGTTTTCGTTCCATGTAGTAAGTTGTATTCTAGTTTTCTTATTTATTAGTCAAATTAATGATTTACCATTTAGCATCTGCACTCGTAAATTTAATTTTAATTAATTCGAAGAAGTTAACATATCGTTAGCTTGCAAGATTATTCATTGATGTATAAAAATGTAACTTTACTTCACAGTTAGAAAGTCTTCAATGCAAATAGAATATGAATTTAAAAATTTGCTTTTGCGATAAGCATTATAATTTTTTAAAAGAACGAATGTATGAGAAAAATAAATATGAGTTTTTCAGTATTTTATTATCGTTCCAGATTTGACTGAAACATATTCATTACAAACATAACTTTAACAGGTCAATTGAAAAGTCCCCGGCCTACCATAGTAAAACACATTTTTTAGGCAAAATTAGTTTTTTTTTATTCAAAATAATTCCCTTCAAGGATGATACACCGATTATAGCGACCCTCCAACTTTTCGATACCATTTTTGTAGTACGATTTGTCCTTTGCTTCAAAATAGGCCTGAGTTTCCACGATCACCTCTTCATTCGAAGAAGCTTTCTTCCCAGCGAGCATTCTTTTGAGATATGAGAACAGGAAATAGTTGCTGGGGGCCAGATATGGAGAATACGGGGGATGAGAAAGCAATTCGAAGCCCAATTCATGGATTTTTGCCATCGTTTTCACTGACACGGTGCATTGTCTTGGTGAAGCAGCACTTTCTTTTTCTTCAAATGCGGCCGTTTTTCGCCGATTTCGTCCTTCGAACGGTCCAATAACGCTATGTAATAGTCGCTGTTGATAATCCTTCCTTTTTCAAGGCAGTCAATGAAAATTATTCCATGCGCATCCCAAAATACAGACGCCATAACCTTGCCAGCCGACTGTTGCGTTTTCCCACGCTTTGGAGCGGGTCCATCGTGTGCAGTCCACTCGGATGACTGTCGATTGGACTTCGGAGTGAAATGATGGAGCCATGTTTCATCCATTGTCACATATCGACGCAAAAACTCGGGTTTATTACGCTTGATCATCTTCAAACTCTGCTCCGAATCATCAACTCGTCGTTGTTTTTGGTCAAAAGTGAGCTCGCGCGGCACCCACTTTGCACAGAGCTTTCTCATGCCCAAATATTCGTGAATGATATGATATACACGTTCAGTTGATATCTTTAGAGTGTCTGCTATTTCATTCAATTTCAATTGACGGTCATTCAAAATCATTTTGTGGATTTTTTTTAATGTGTTCGTCACTAACAACCTCTTTTGGGCGTCCACTGCGTTCACCGTCTTCGGTGCTCATTTCACCACGTCTAAACTTAGCATACCAATCCTTGATGGTTTATTTTCCTGGGGCAGTGTCCGGAAACTCGGCATTAAGCCAAGTTTTTGCTTCAACTGTATTTTTTCCCTTCAAAAAGCAATATTTTATCAACACGCGAAATTCCTTTTTATCCATTTTTTTCACAATAACAAAAGTTGCTTCACTCAAAATGCTATAATTCACAAACTAATGATCCAACAGCTGTCAAATTTATACACGCATCTTTTGAGGTTTAGGGCTAACTAAAAAACATATGGATTTAATTCTAGTAGCGCCATCTATGTTTCAGGCTGGGGACTTTTCAATTGACCTGTTAAATGAAAATATTAGATTTGTTTATTTTACAATCAGAATTTCGCAAAATAAAACTAATCAGGTGGAGAACTGCCCCTCACAGAAAATGCTGGTAATGGTCACCCTTGACATCAAAGCAGCGCTGTGTTCGATTTATCAAATATTGAGGTACGCGTAGCAGCTCTGTTTGAGGGATAGTGCTTTATTCTGCTGATGCATAGTTGCGCATGCTCTGTGAGTTTACACACCCTGACAGACTGAACAGGGCTTCATCTGAAGAGATGAAAAATTGAGGATCCCTAAGTTCTGTTTCCACTTCGCTCAGAAACTACCAACGCGAAAATTTGTCTGGTGGCTATAACTCATGCACAACAGTACATATGTAAAGATAAAGACACAGGTTCTTTTTACATAATGTTTCGAATCGACGATCTTTTAATTTCCACTTGCGCAGATAACCCGCGTTGAGATTTTCCGGCAACATTTTCTGATGTTCAAACTCTTTTTGGATACTTACGGTTTTTAGATCCCGACTCACGCCATTTTGCCCCGAAACCTTGCATTGCAGTTATTGCTGTAAGGTTTTTCCAAAACACTCCATTCTTAAACTCTTGCGCAAGCATTTCCGCACACGTTTCTCGCAGATTGTGCTCCGCCTAACACTCGACAATGAACACCCACAGTTTGAGCACCATTTGGGTAGCATTCAAAGGGTCGATAAACACATCTGCATCTCTCACTCACACAAACATAATGACACAGCAAAGAACTTGGGACAGAGCATGCGGGAGATGAGCATGCTCAGACATGTGACAGCAACTCGCTCACACAAAAATAATGACACAGCAAAGAACTTGGGACAGAGCATGCGGGAGATGAGCATGCACAGATATGTGACAGCAACCCGCTCACACAAAAATAATGACACAGCAAAGAACTTGGGGCAGAGCACGAGGGAGGATGAGTATGCACAGACATGTGACAGTAACGGGTTGTTGCTTTGGAGTCACCAGTGGCCTTTTCCAGCATTTTCTGTAAAAGGCAGATTTGTTCGTAACAAGGATAAATTAAGTATCAGGATTAATATTATTTTCTGGGCCAATTTTATTTCACCCATTCTGTATGTTATATAATAAATATGTAACCAAAATTTAAGAAAAGAACCTGGCAATGTTCCAAATTCCAAGATTATGAGACAAATTTACTTATTATGTGATATATTTACACACATTCCGTCTATTTTATCGCCCTTATTTTTATTTTTCATTACTCTAAAATTATATTTTAGAGTAAGTGAAATGTGTATGTATTCCGCGACTGTTTATTCTACATCGAACCAAAATAATTATTATTAATGAATTAATACTATATTTTTTAAAAAAGTGTAATAAATAGAATAAATTAGCTTATTTGTAGAAATAAACTTTTCATTTATCGTATGACAGTTACAAAAAGTATTTTAAGTATAATTACTATAACTGCGAATCGTCTTAAAATCATTTGCATCGCTTTAAGATGATGCATCTTGCTGCTCAAAACACTGAATTTTGTTGAAGTACGAAGAACGATAATGTTTATTATATGACAGTCGCTAATAATTATAATTGTTAGAATTATGTATGATACTAATCTCTATTAATTTTAATTAAATCTATTACTGTGTTAAATTTTTCTTTAGTATTTCTCTTAATTATTCAAAAATTACGAATAATTTCATAAATTTTGGTAATATGTTTCTTTATTATGCAGACTTCCTAAATTACTTAATATTCATCCCATTTTATGGGAAAAAAGTAGCCCAACACTTAAAATCACAATTTTCTTTTTGAGAGAGAGCGAGACATGCAAGTCTTACCATAGGTTCAAGTCCAATTCAATCACCAACTATAGTGGAATGATAAGGATAATTTCTTATTAAATGCAACTTAATTTCAATATCCTGAAATGATGCAGTGAGTAAGTTAAAAAGAGGTTGTGCAAGACCAAGAATCATTGCCTTCATTTGACCGAGATTATAAATTACAAGATTTGACATTATCAGGTCTTGTGTAAGTATTGAGTAATTTAAATTCTAACAAACCAATCAAATCACCCTTTTTTTATGCCAAATATACAAAGAAATACTTGAAAAATACTGAATATGTACTCATATTATATAAATAAGTATAACAAAATAGCGAAGCCAAACAAAAATTATAACGTCTAGTATTTTTTTCGATATATATGTTGAATTGATAGAATAATGAAAATAGTTTTAGATGGTAGACACTTAGCCAAATAGTTATTTATATCAATATAGCTTATTTAACCTGTAATTATATAAATAATAATCTTACTGAACAGATCTTTGCAAATTATTTCATTATTCGTGAAATCGTGATTCATTCATGTTGCTTTCACTTTACATACAGATATATAATGCGAACATATTTCTCTCGAATACATATTGGTTTCACTTTCAAGTGGCTCTTTATATTAGCCGTCAGCAAACTTTTTTTTTTCTTTTTGCAAGTCAAAATGTAAAAACAAAAGTGTGTATTAAGAAATTATTCCGGGTCAGTGGTATTTCATTCATTTTAAAACTTTTTTTATGAATAATAAAATAAATTTTACTGAGAAAATAATTACAATATGTTTTAAATTTTAATCATAACAAACAAAATTCTAATTCTAATTATTAAGGAAACAAACATAATTAAATGATGTTTGATTCAATAATATTGGTTCCTTTCAAAATCAATGGTTTCGCTGGTGCTAAACTTATGAAGTCAA
Organism: Nephila pilipes; assembly: GCA_019974015.1. Taxonomy (NCBI): domain Eukaryota; kingdom Metazoa; phylum Arthropoda; class Arachnida; order Araneae; family Nephilidae; genus Nephila; species Nephila pilipes. Next base: position 130,680 of record BMAW01019956.1, read on the forward strand.
TTTATTCATGACTGAATTATGGTTTGACATCATAAGAAGAATTCAAGCATCTGCGCTTTCAGCAATTAAGCTGCTTTAGTTTTTAGGTAAAATAAATTTCAAGCGTGAAAATATTTGCTAACATTTATTAGGGGAACTGAATGCAGACAAAATCGCAAAGCCAAGATGAAAAACTTTGTAGGAAAATAATGCTCAAAATGATAATATCATGAAAGGATCATAATCTTCTGATTGTTTGTCTATCGTTATTAAATATTTCTATTAAACCTTATATATTCTATGTATTCTTCAAGTGTGTAAGGTTTCAATTTGAAATTTTATAATTTACATACATACACACATATACAAACACACACACATACACACACACACATACACACACATATATATATATATATATATATATATATATATATATATATATATATATAAATACGTCGTAAAAATTTAGAATTACAAAAACGTAATTTAAAATTGATAAATAAACGCTGATCAGTATAATATTCCATAATCGAAAATTTTGTATTTAACATGGAAAGTTTTGTCCCTAATCTCTTTGAAATCTAATATAGATGGAGAAGAAAACGATAATTAAAGTAGTGTCGAATAAATTTGAGCTACCTTATGTTGCATTGAAATTCAATATGTGAAACACTAGTTTTATTCTACGTTTTTTTTTTTTTTAAAGTCTATTAAATTTAGGTGACGATCATATTTCTTTGACTAAAAAATAAATAATTATTTCTCTGAATAGTTTTAATTCACAATTTTTTAAATCAGTTTCATAGGTAAAAATCGACAAATTTTTTCAACAGTTTTTTTCACCCATTTGAGAGGAGAAAAGTGAATTATTCTTTATTATTTGTAATTACCCACAAATCAAAATTCCAAAACAAAATTCCTTGTAAAATAAAGTAAAATATTATTAAGATTAAAAAAATTTGAATTATTAAATTCAACATTCTACGGGAAAAATATGCCAAGATGGCACTTCTGAAAACCACAGAATAGCCTGGTAAATAAAACAAACATTAAGAGGTAAATCACACATCAATAACGAGATGTTTTCTGATATAATAAGACATATAGTGTTTATCGTTAATGGGAGAGCAAAGATAAAACTCTCTATACCCTCAATATTTGTAAGTGAAAATGTATCTTTTATCAGATTAAGTAAAAATAAATAACTTATGTAATATGAAACAAATTTGTTTTATTTAATGGTAAGAAAATTGAGGAACAGCTCAGAGAAATTTTAGATTGAAATTTGAAACAATATATTTCAAGTAGCAGAATATCGCATTTTTATAAGGCTTTCTTAATTACAAACATAAACAAACAAACTGTGAGAGAAAGATAACTGCAGCTCAGTATTTCTACGGTTTATAGCATGTGGCCCCATTAAAATGAAAATACCGGATCAAAATCATTCATACTGGAAAATAATGATAAGGACTTGTATTGGAGGTTATATTTCGTATTTTCCTCCAACTAATTCTTAAAAAGTTTAATATGATGTTGTTTGAATTGAGAATATCTTCAATTAAACGAAACGTGTCTTATGTAAATTAGAAGTGAATGATTTGAGTAGTGTGAAAAGGATTGAAGAAATGCATTTAAAGCAGCGAAGCTTTTATATGAAGGCTGGAAGTAGTGAAAGTGAGCGGAAGTTATCAACGAACAAGAGCGAAGAAATTTAAAATCGATGATAGTGATATTCTGCAAACAGTTAGAGAGTCAAACTTTCATTTCAAGTGCTATTGTTGACTCGGACCAGATTTTGTGCAATAGTTAACTAATATTTACAAATTAATCTTTAGAATCGGACGTGGATTGATATTATTTTATATGCGTCGAAAGAAACATCTTGTGTTTTGAATACTTCAAAATTCAACTAATCTCACGTGTAGTTGCTGCCTGGTTTGACTTTATTAGTAGCTGTGTTGATTAGTGATTCTTAGTTGAATTTAAATAACAAAATGCTTAACTGAGATTGAAAACTTCTTTAGACTGTAAACTATTTTTAAATACATTTTTCAAGTATAAAAAGATACATTATTTCTGCATGAATAAGCCATATGTAGAATAAATCGTTTAGTATACTTAGAGAAAAACACAAAAATTATTTTCACAAGTTCGTGTAAGAATATATTTTTGAAATTTAAGTCAACACTTCAGAAATAAATTCCCGAATGTTGATATATAGAGACTAAGATTACATTTTAATTTCTTCTAAAAAGAGTATTTAATTAACTTTGAAGAAATTATGTGGCCATGAACCGTGTTAAATAAAAATGGTGTGTTTACTTTCAGAATTAAAAATTATGAACACGTAAAGGAAAAAAAATGAAAAATCTTTAACGAATGTTTAGGAAAGTTCTTAATATGCCAGAAATGTCAAACTTGCACACACTTCAATTTTTCTTATGTTTACTCTTCACAAGTTGCTCGGTTTAACAAGCGGAGATGGGTGGAGAAAATGTCTGTTTTCTCAAAGAATTTTCTTTTCTTGAAACACTATTATGAGAGCATTATCATTAAAAGAGAAGTAAACTTTTCTGAGGATTAAAATTTAAGATATTAAATCGCAAGTGAGTATCGTATTAATTTTTTCAAAACAATAATGTACTAAAATTTTATGAAAGCTTTTATGCAAAAACTATTCGATTTAGAATATATTCTAGACAGTATTTATTCTAAGTTTCACGGAATTTTAATATTTAAGAAGTTAGACAGCTATTTTTATTCTCAATCTTTTTATCACGGTTTTAAGGACCTTTTGTCTTATGTTGAGAAATATGTTAATTACTTAGTCAACCAGATGGCGCTCCCTGTCAAAAACTGCATAAAAAATATCTGAGCTTAGTTTTCAGGGAATATCAAATATATATATATATATATATATATATATATATATACACATCTTGGAGGTGAATGAATCTATTTTGATTTTTACAGTTTTGAATTTACTGAACATTAATAAAATATATTTGTTACATAGAAAATAATTCATGCATCAAGACAGTAGCGTACCTAGTATTCAGTTTTCGGGGATGCATTCAATTTGGGGTGGGGCAAAAAGCATTTCTATAGTTAAGTATTACCACTTATAAAAAGTAAAGAATAGGCTATATCAATCTTATTTCTCCTTTTAAAACTGTTCATGGGTTGATACATTTTTTTGATCAAGTTAAAAAAAATTACAAAAATAATTCTATTAGTCATCTATAAATTGTACCCTTCTCTCTCTCTCTCTCTCTCTATCTAGATATATCTATCTCGTTATGTCGCTCTCTCTCTCTCTCTCTCTCTCTCCGTCTTTAAACAGTGTCTCAGAGGCACATTTCGGAGACAGAAAAGCGTTTCTATTCTTTTCTTCGGAATTGACTTAAATCGAATCACTTTTTTCCCTTATTGATGAAAAAATTTAAGCATGAAAGTTATGAAACGTTCATTTTTTAAGGTTTAGAGCATCTTAAGAAGTATTTTACAGGAATTATCCAAAAATATATTTCAATATCCTGAAACAAATCTTGAGAAGGGGGTACATACGTCGTTTTGCACCCTCCCATGGGTACTCCACTGCATCCAGATCACATTGAGCAATTTATACATTAAGATCACTGACTTTTTTTCAAATTTGTTTAATTGATATATGAACTAAATCAGTGGCGTAATTAGTAAATAAATTAAATTTTTAATCCATTTTAGCCATCAAAAACTTAGAGTTATTAACAAAATATTTGGATAAATACTGTTTTCTTCTCTCTCTCTCTCTCTCTCTGATTATCTTTACTTTCATTTTTTTAATTTTTAATAATTTTTCTTAGCAGAATTATTCACAAATTGCTATGCTATACATCCCATCACGATTGTTAGATGAAAAAAAAATTTAAAAAAAAAAGTCTGAAAAACTTATTTTATATTGTATATCTGTATTGCTTTAATATAATATTTTTTATTGTCTTAAAAAAGTGGCGAACCCAGAAATTAATTTGGGGGTGGGGGATGCATATCGCCGCTGCTATGAAAGAAGAAATATCTATAGTTTAGAATTAGCACTTGGTAAAAAAAAAAGAATACGTTGTATCAATCTCATTTCTCCTGTTTAAAACTGTTCAAATATAGATATAATTTTATCAGGTTGTAAGAATTACAAAAATGAAGATCATTTTAAAAAGTAAGTAAAATACTATGGAAATAAAATTTGGATTTTGGGAGGAGGGAAACATTCTATATAGGGGTGAACGCTCCTCTCTTCGTCTACAAACACTCACCGAGAGACACTCTTTCAGAGACAGTAAAGACTGTTTTATTCTTTTCTGAGAAATTGGCTTAATTGAAATCCTTCTTTTTTTCTCTTCATGATGAAAAAAAATTTAAGCATGGCGAGGAAAAAATTCTGAAGAATAATATTTGTAACATCTGTAATGGTACTCGTACAGTAAAAGAATTATCTTGAGATATTTTAATTGAGAGAAAAAAATCTTAGGGGTGCATAGATCCCCTTACGCCACTCGGATACACCACTAGCTTCGAACACAACTAATAAGAGATAATTTAGCACAAGCAATTTATAAAAATATTTATTTAATATTTTTGTTGCATATCTTATAGTATAATATGGTATAAAACCTTAAATAAACTCTCTAGTTGTATTTAGGCAAGTAATTATTTTCTTTGAGTTTATTTTAAATAAGCCATACTTTTTAATGAAATTATCACACACACACACACACACATTCATAATTCTTAAATTCTAGAAATACTTCCTTTAAACTTTAATATTTAACATCACTTTGATGAAAGTTTTATATTGTATAGTATAACCCAATTTAATTTTTTTTAAAAAAATAATTACCCACTACTATTAAAACCAAACCTCAGTAAAGTCGATATCAGTTACCAAACTTTACTGTTCTGAAAAAAATTTCTCAGAAAGCACCAAAAGTTTACCATTTTGTACCTAATTTTTGATGTTGTGTGTGTTTGTGTCCACCTCTTTATAATCCCAAGAACTAGATTATTTTTTTTTTTGTTTTTTTATAAATTTTTGCTTCCCCCCACACTTCTAATTCCCAATCATAGCTAATAACTAAAATTCTTATAAAAAAACTCAAACTATATTTCCCCGTTACAGACTGTATACCGCGAATTTGAAAAAAAAAAAATAAGGCAAAGTTTAATAAGGAAAAATAAAGACAAAGTTTGTTCAGAATAAAAGTAATGGAGAGGAAGAAACCAAAACTTTTACATAAATGTTAAGAAAAAATGATTTTTGCAAAAACAGTCTATTTTCTAAACTAGAAAGTACTTAAACTTTGAGGATTGCTCTCTAAATAAGACAAATACATACAAACTCATTCAGACGTAAAATTCTATTGCACTGTCTATTTATTCTAAATGTCATTGTTTGAAATTCACCCAATAAAATCTTGTTTCATGACATTTTATTTCTTTCTTTATTCTTGAACCAAGGTTATTTCAGCTGAGTTCCCTTGGAAGAATAGCATAAGTCTTATTAAAGGAACATTGTTTGAGAATTTTAGGTTCCTTGAGTCATAGAAAACAAATTGTAACTATCATTATTAAAAGTTTAATCCTTGAAATAATATGTATACTTTTTGGAAATTTTTTTATGACTAGTTTTACTGTACAAAGTTTGGAAATCGATAGTTAAGAGTTTAATAAAGAGAGATTTTAGGATGTATTTTAAGTCAAACTAGTACTAGGTGAAAGTTATTTGAAATAGTAACCTCTCATGTGTGTATGCCCTTTTTTTATAATATATACATGAAATTTCCTGAAAAACGATAAAAATACCTTATGCTACACATTTATAAATTTAAGCTAAATACATAGAATAAAATCATACATAATATTTTTAGAATAAAAACAATTCTCTTCATATTTAATGATCATAAAGTTTATTTTTATAACATTTATTTTTCAAGTGTATTGAAAAGGTAGTTTATCAACACAAGATATTTTCATTGTCTGCGAATGAATAATTATCACTGATATCAACATGTTTAAGGAAAAAAAGAAATTATTTGTTAAATATTTAGAAACGGAGCAATTATGTTCATTCCATTTTTGTGTAAGTGCAAAAAAAAAAAAAAAACCGTTAAAAAGGCATTCAGAATGATAACACTTTTTCCAATATCAGAAATTATACTTTTTTTTATTGATTATTCAATTTCTTTTTTTTTCATGTGTTTATCAAAAGCTTCAGCTTTTGCTTCACTTCTTTCAGTAAACGTAACAGTTATATCTTTTAGAATTTCACCAATAATGAGAAAAATGCCTAAAATGTCAAAAAATAAACAATTTTATGAGTAAAAAGAAAATTAGTCATTTTTTTTTTTTTTTTTTTTTTTTTTGTGATTGTTTCATGTATTTCAATAAACTTGTGATATTAGCAACATAATAAATTTTAAAAAGAAATAATGGTATATCCGTTGACTTTTAGAACTATTCATCCCATTCACTTTATCTTTCAAAATTCCTTACTTTTTTGAAAAAAATAATAAAGAGCACAATAATTTGTTTTTAGGCTGTTCCCCTTATTTTTTGAGGGGAAATTTAAAAATTAAGAGATGTGAGTGTTTTGATGTAACTCTAATCTTTTGTTCTCAGTAAAACATCATTTTTCTACAATTAATTAATTATGGGGCTCCTAGTAATTTAAAATAAACAAAAGCAGTTTATTAAATCAAACACTAGAAGCAAATAATGTGCGTGTATTAGAAATTATTATTAATTATAGTTCAAAAAGAAGTTCTTTGGATGTTATTCTTGTTCCTAATGCATTTTAATCCTTTTTTAGAAGTAATACAAATATGATTCATTTTCGCTGAAAAAGAAAAACTTTCGTGATATATGCGTTAAGTATAATTAATTTTAATCTCTCTTTCACAAAATTGCGCTCATAATATTCCAATCAATTTTTACGTAGCATAGAACTATTTATTTCCGATCTTCAAAATAATATCATGAATAGGATTATAATACTTCACCACTTGGCTACCGAAATTTGAATAACCTCCAATGAATCTTATGTTTTAGATGTCTTAGTTAGAAAAATTATTCTACGATTTATCTTTTTTTTGTTTCCTTTGTGAAATTAAGATTGTTCGGCTGTTTAAAAATACAAAAAAAAAATTAATTTAATCTGATTAGTATAAAACAATTTGTTACAGAATATGAAGGCTTATACACTCATTGTATGCTTGCTATTTATAAGTCAATTATTATACAAAAAAATTCCACAAGTAATTATTAGTTATTTAAAATTTCCAGCATTATATATTATGAAAGCTGCAAAGAGAACATTTTTTCTGCCTTGAATACCGTATACTTCCGAATACAAACCGAAAGTATGTTTTTCCCCAAAAAATTCTGTCCAAAATTCCATTATATTTTATTTATTTTATGAGCAGAAGTGAAAAATATTTCCCATAGCGTTCGAACATGTCGCCAAGAGAGTTAAAATATTGCCAAGCAGACAAATGAGAGAAATATTTTCAAATCAAATCATTATAAAGTAAAATTTCAGTCGCCAAAACAGATAAGCATAATCTGATAACCCTATCTAACAAATTGTTACCATTCAGTTGTTGTCTTGTGTAACTACTATGTGTGCAGTAGTAACAGGTGAATTGAAAAGTCCCCGGCCTACTATAGTAAAACACATTTTTTTTGGCAAAATTAGTTTTTATGATATGATGTACACGTACAGTTGATATCTTTAGAGTGTCTGCTATTTCATTCAATTCAATTTACGGTCATTCAAAATCATTTTGTGGATTTTTTTAATGTTTTCGTCGGTAACAACCTCTTTTGGGCGTCCATTGTGTTCACCGTCTTCGGTGCTCATTTCACACGTCTAAACTTAGCATACCAATCCTTGATGGTTGATTTTCCTGGGGCAGTGTCCGGAAACTCGGCATCAAGCCAAGTTTTTGCTTCGACTGTATTTTTTCCCTTCAAAAAGCAATATTTTATCAACACGTGAAATTCCTTTTTATCCATTTTTTCCACAATAACAAATGTTGCTTCACTCAAAATGCTATAATTCACAAACTAATGATCCGACAGCTGTGAAATTTATACGCGCATCTTTTGAGGGTTAGGGCTAACTAAAAAACATGGATTTAATCCTAGTAGCGCCATCTATGTGTCAGGCCGGGGACTTTTCAATTGACCTGTTAGTTTTTCATTTTGTTCAGTTTGATCACAATTCGTCTTAATTCAGTATTTTGCTCACCTGCTGTTGTGGGGGAGAAAGGAAAGCGTAATGTAAATAAACTAAACTCGGCTCTTCCATGTGATGTACATTCGTGTTTCTGGTTTTTCACGGAACGTTTTTTTTCTTGGTTTTTATATTTTTTATTTGTTCCTTTTTAGAGCTGTACTGTCAGTAGCGTTTGGATGTATTTCGTTTACTTTTTTTTTTCTTTTTCGGAAAGCCTTGACTCCTGTTTATAATTGCGAGAAAGCGTTGTTTATCAGAAGAATATACTCGCATGGTCGAGGAGCCAATTATTGATGAGAGTGTGATTAATTTTTAAAAGATTTGAAAGGAATATTTCTAGTGATTCTGACGCGGACATTTTGTCAGAGACGGACAAAACTGGACTTTGCGTTTCTCCGCGCTTCGAGAATTACCACACCCGGTCTCCTCATTAAGTTTTGTTATTTCTTGCAAATAGCTTTTATTGTATATTTTTTTAAATTTTAAAGTTTATTGATATTTTTGTCAGTAACATTTTAGAATAATTTCAAAAGCGCTTCTGTTAACTATTTCTCTAAATAAGCACTTTTTATACATATTAGATTGTCAAATATGAAATGGAGCAAAGTTTATGTTATTTATTTCAATTGCACGTAACCTTATTTAGACGCCGTATTTTGGCATAATTTGTTTTTCGTTGAAATGTACATCTTTTCCTCTTTTTAACGTATATTTCAGTTTGAAAAAATTTGCAATTTTTTTTTTTTTTTTTTTTTTTTTTATAGGCGATTAAGTGAAACCATGGAAATCAGCGAAATTCGTGTGTTGATGAAGTATGAGTTCCACCGTGGAGCTACAACACGGCAGGCAGTAGCCAATATCAATAGTGTGTTCGGCATTCCAATGGCTACAAAATCGACTGTAGCCCGTTGGTTTCAAAAATTTCGTTCGGAGATTTCGACCTGTTTAATGAACCACGTGGTCGATCCAAGACTCAGGTGAATAATGACGTCCTGAAACCCACTGTGGAAGCGAATTCTAACCAATGTGCACGTGAATTATCATTAATGTACAATGTATCAAGCAAACAATCTTGACTCATTTGGAACACATCGGTAAAGTGAAAACCTGGATAAGTGGATACCGCATGAATTGACTGATGCACAGAAGGAACGAACACTCGACACATGTCTTTCTCTTCTTTCTCATAACTAAGCCGAACCATTTCTCAATCAAATCGTTACGTGCGAGGAAAAATGGATCATGTACGATAATCGTCAAAACACTGTCCGAAACGAGACATCCACCAGAAGAAGCTGATGGTCAATGTTTGGTGGTCTGGCTCAGGTGTCATCCACCACAGCTTTTTGGAACTTGGCCAATCGATCACGGCGGGAGTCTACTATTATCAACTAGAAGAAATGATGAGAAATCTTGCGATTAAACAGCCAAAATTAGTTAATCGGATTATTCCAATTCTCCTTCACGAAAACGCTTGACCACATGCCTCATGAATGACCGTGTCAAAGCTATAGAAGTTGAAGTTGGAAACTCTCCGTCACACACCGTACTCGCCAGATCTTGCCCCCACTGACTATCATTTCTTTCAAAATTTAAACAACTTTTTATCTGAAAAAAAATTCAATTCCGCACAGGCTGTCCAAATGGCGTTTCAAGCGTTCATACACTTTCGTGATCCAGGCTTCTACAGCAAAGGAATAAATGAGTTATCTCTAAAAAGGCAAAAGTGTATCAATAATATGGGTGCATACTTTGATTAAAAATAAAAAAAGTTTTTATTGGAAAAAAATCGAATTCAATTATGTGCATTTTTTGCTCCATTTCATACTTGATAACCTTATTTTTCTGTAAATTAAAGAGAAAAGATTATTAAAAATGATAATTTTAAAATATATGGCAGCTTAATCAATAATCTAAAATTTTACCAAAAATTATAACAATAGGACGAAAACGTTTTTTTTTTTTTTTTTTTTTTTTTTTTTTTTTTTAAA